>PVIH01015779.1:7306-48314 GCA_004025045.1 Sigmodon hispidus
ATCTCTCTCTCTCTCTCTCTCTCTCTCTCTCTCTCTCTCTCTCTCTCTCTCTCTCTCTCTCTCTCTCTCTCTCTCTGACTCATGAGTTAACCTTGATTGATAAGAATCAAGTTTTACTAATGTTTTATTAAGAATTGCTGTGCTCAAAAGTTTCTTTGCTCTGCCCAGCTGGTCCTGCAGCTGTTCAGTCCCAAATAAACATATAGAGGCTTATATTAATTACAAGCTGATTGGTCTATAGCTCACACTTATTACTTGCTAATTCTTATATTTTAAATTAACCCATATTACTATTGATGCTTAGCCACATGGCTTGGTACCTTTTTTCTCAGTGCAGCATTCTCATCTCACTCCTCTGCCTCTTGATGTTGTCTGGTGCTCTGCTCTTCTGCTTCCTAGAATTCTCTTAATCTAGTTGCACCACCTCTACTTTCTGTCTAGCTACTTGACCAATCAGCATTTTATTAAACCAATATTTACATTGACAACTATTTACAGTGTACAAAAGCATAATCCCACAGCAAATTGCCCCAATGCTCTAAGATCAAAAACACAGATGACAGCCTATGCTGGAGGGGATGTGGAACAAGGGGAACATTCCTCCATTGCTGGTGGAAGTGAAAACTTCTACAGCCACTATGGAAATCAGTATGGTAGTGTTTTAAAAAACTGGGAATCAGTCTACTTCATGATACAGCAATGCCATTATTGGGAATATAATAAGAAATGCACACATATCAGAAGGACATTTGCTCAACTATGTTCATATCAGCATTATTCATAATAGCCAGAACCTGGGAACAACCTAGATTCCCCTCAACCAAAGAATGGATTTTTAAAAATGGTAAATTTATACAATGGTATATTACTCAGCAGTAAAAAAAAAATGACATCTTGAAATTTATGGATGGAAATAGAAAAACCATCCTGAGTAAGGTAACCTAGACCCCCCTAAAAAAGTGTGTACTCACTAATAAGTAGGTATTAGACTTAAAGCAAAGGATAACCAGGCTACAATCCACAACCCCAGAGAAGCTAGGTAACAAGGAGGATCCTAAGAGAGACATCCATGGATCCCCTTGGGAAGGGGAAATAGATGAAATTCCCTGAGTAAATTTGGAACATGGAGGTGTGGGGGTAAAGGGAGGTAGGAAGAGACTAGGAAAGAATGGGAGGGACAGAGAAGAAAATAGTGAAATCGATATCTTGATAGAAGGAGCCATTGTGGAGTTAGAGAGAGACCTGATGCTAGGGAAATTTTTAGGAATCCACAAGGATGACTCTAGATAAGACTCGAAGTTGTAGTGGAGAGGGTACCTGAGCTGCCCTTCCTCTGAAATCAAATTAATGACTATACTTATTGGCATCACAGACCCTACATCCAGCAACTGATGGAAGCAGATGCAGAGATCCACAGCTAAGCACTGGGTTGAGCTCCCAGTCCAGTTGAAGAGAGGGAGGAGGGTTTATATGAGCAAAGAGGTCAAGATCATTATAGGGAAATCCACAGAAATGGCTTACTGGGAACTCACTGACTCTGAACTGACAGCTGGGGAACCTGCATGTGACCAAATTAGGCACTCTGAATGTGGATGATAGTTGAATGGTGTGGGCAGTTTGTGGGGCCACTGGCAGTGAGTGGGACCAGAATTTATTCCTAGTGCATGAACTAGCTTCTCAGAGCCCATTCCCTATAGAGAGATACCTTGCTCAGTCTTGATACCTGGAGGGGGGGTATCTTGTGTCTTGGTCCTACCTCAACCTGGTATCCCAGACTTTGTTGATTCCCCATGGGAGGCCTTATCCCCTATAAGAAGTGTGTGTGTGGAGGAGGAGCTGAGAGGTAAGTGGGAGGGAGGGAGGGGAAAATGTATTATGTATGTAAAATGGAAAAAAACTTTAATAAAAAATTTATTTCTAAAGGATTAACTGATTAAAGTATTACAATTTGGAAGCATCTAATATCAGCATTTTGGGCAATTAGCTCTAAGTGTTACTTTTCAAAAAGCACCTAATTGAGAGTAACCCTAAATCGCTGGCCACAATGCTGGCCTATGCTTTGGGGCAGTGACTTCCCAAATGGGTTGAGCTATCCTGTAGTTCTTTTCAGTACCTCTCATGTTTTTCTCATTGACACTCCTGGAGCAGAGATAGAAGCTTATTACTTAGAGAATTTTCTTCAGGAGTGAAAATTTTGGTATTGTAGCCTTGATTTTTTTCCTGACATGTTTATAAGATTTATTTTATTTTAATTATGTATATAAGTGTGTAGGGTATGTTTATATGAGTGCAAGTGCCACAGAGGCCAAAGGGGAGTGTTGGATCATCTGGAGCTGGAGTTGTAGGTGGTTGTAAGCTGCCCATATAGGGTGCCAAGAACTAGATGTGGGTCCCTTGCCAAGTCAATATATGCTGTTTACTGGGAAGTCATCTCTCTAGCCTCTTGCTGACTTTGTGAGTAATGTTATGTGGTTTAGAGAGTTTGTGTAACAAATTGAACCACTAAGTAACAACTAGGGTGTTAACAAACCTTGGGAATCAAAATTTAAATTAGACTTTCTTCTCGTCTTCTGTTTTAGACCCCTTATTTAAATCTGAAGCTGTGGCTGCTTGCGCTTAGACATAGGATTATTGTACAAATCAACTTTACATATTCACAGTTGATGGGCAATTTTCTTATAAACTGCTATGTAGATATTTTTTCTGTTGTAGATCTATATTAATTTACTTGTTGGATACATGATTTTCAGATATTTTCTCATTCCATAGTCTTGTTTTTTGTATTTCTTGGCAGTACCTATTTATGCATAAATTTTAAGTTTTATGAGTTCCAATTCATTTGTCTTATTTTGATGTTTGCTCTTCTGGTTTTGAGATAATACAGATTTACCTTTATTTTTTCCTAAGAGAATTTGCTCTAATGTTTAGGTTTCAATTCTTTAGGTGTTTTTATTAGCCTATATGACATATTTATAATAATGGAATTCCTTATGAAATTTCAGATCCATCTATGTATAGTTGGGTCATATATACCTTCCATTACCATTTCTGTCCACCTCCTGATCATGCTAACTCTTTTCATTTTCTCAATATACTCCATTCCATTCTGCTTTTAAGTCTCTTTTGAGACTTTGATGGCTCAGCGAGTTCATTGCAGTTGCTTACAGGGAAATTAATTAATTATTTTTTAATAGGAGTATGGTTTCCTCCAGCCTTGGAAGAAGCTATGTAGATTTCTCATTTTTTTAAAACTAGGCATTCTACAGTCGTGTATTCTCTGTACTTTGACTAGTATGAGTCTCTGAAGTCAACACTGCAAAAAAGAGACTTCTCTAATCAAAGCTGATATCATCATTAAACTATGGGTATAAACATAGTTATTTAGAAGTCAGTTTAGTGGGTGCATTGTGTACATTTAGCAAAGCAATAGCAATAGACTCCTCACTCAGGCCCATGACCTCATCAGCAGTTTTTAAAAGGGTGTGTAGTATCAGATGTGAATGTCCTCTTGTGAATAGATGGAATTGAAACAGTTAGTAGAGTTCACATCATTCAAATTCTAAGGCAGTGGCTCCAAACCTCCCTAATGCTGTGACCTTTAATACAGTTCCTCCTGTTGTGGGGACCTGCCAGCCATAAAATTATTTTTTCCTTGCTACTTTGTAGCTGTAATTTTGATTCCATTGTGAATAATAATGTAAGTATCTGTATTTTTTTAGTGATCTTAGAAGACCCTTATGAAAAGGTCATTTAGTCCTAAAGGGTTGTGACCCACAGGTTGAGAAACATTGCTCCAGGATATAATAACACCATGTTCCCTTGAAAATGAAAGTAATTGAATAAATGTTTCAGCTAAATTTTAATTAGAGAAAATAACTACACAAGGTATTTAATCAATGAGAAGGTGAATATAGAGTAACTTTTAAAGGTTAATTTTCATTCAGTGCACTTAATGCTGTGCTGCCTTACATGTAGGTTTTGAGTATTTCTATATGAATTTTAACAATGATCAGTTTCTACCAAGAATTCATTTGGGATTCTGATCTGCATCATGGTAAGACTGCTGGTTAGTTTGGGGAGTACTTCCATCTTCCCATTAAGTCTTCCAGTCCACAAATATGAGATGCTTTTACAATGATCACTTTCTTATTTTGTGGTGATTGAACCCTGGACCTAGCACATGCTGGACAAGCACTGTACCTACTACTAAGCTATACTACCAGCTCCTCCTCCTCCTCGTCCTCCTCTTCCTCCTCGTCCTCCTCGTCCTCCTCCTTCTTTTGTAAGAATTTAGTTGGGTGCCAGGGGAGAGGGGCTGGAGAGATGACTTAGTGGTTAAGAGACATTGACTGCTCTAGAAAATCCAGGTTCCATTCCTGAACCTACTTAGGTCAATCCACAACAGTCTTAACTCCAGCTCCCTCTTCTGGCCTCTGTTGGTAGCAGGCATATTCGTGCTGTGTAGACATATATTCAGTCAAAAATACCTACACACATAAAATCATAATAACTAAAAATTTTCTAAGAAAATTTTGTAATTTTCTATTTTGTTCTATTGACCTGTATGTAAATTCATATGGATAATTGAGTATGCTATATATATGTGTGTGTGTCATATAAACTATGAGTATTTCATCTTTATATTAATGGAATTAATATATTATATATTGAATAGTTGTGCTTAAAGAAAACATTTTTTACCTTGTTTCTGATCTGTAAAGATGTGAGTCTTGTATTTCATTGTTAAGAATAATGTTAATTGATTTCCTTTTTTTACACCATTTTTTAAAACTTACCTTTGTTATGGAAAATTCTGGCCACCTCTTAAAATTTAGGGACTGAGGTAATGTACGCCTTTATTCCACTAGTCATATTCCTGTGATTCTGAATTCAGATTGTTCTGTTTATACTTTATTAAAGAGAGCAAATCTGTATGTCACAGATTGTACCTTTTCCGAGGTGATGGGGTCACTTTAGGAAATAAGATGCCACCATCTATCTAGCAGCCTTTGTGCAAAGAAAGCCTTGTTTTGTTTTTTACACTCAGTATAAAAGCAATTATAAAGGATTTCTGCATTACGTTTTCAAATTCAATGACAAAATTGGGAACTGAATGTATTCTGGAAGATGTCCTATTGTAGGTTCTAAAAGATTATTGCTGCATATAGTTCCCTTCCTGTCTCTTACTTGATTTTGATCAATTTGTCAAAATTGTTCTCAGCTCTGAAGGACTATGATGTTTATTCAGACCTACAAGCTGTGTGACCTTGAATCTCCTGCACAGTGAAAAGACAATGAACTATTTGTACCATGAAGATTTAGGGTAGAGAGATTTGTATCTAGAGTGTTGCTTTCTGTAGAGTAGAGTTCTTATTGATGAACTACCAACTAATAGACTTTATGGTGTTTGAAAGAGCTAAACAAAGTCCCAGTAAACTTAAATTGACTGCATTAATTGTGGCCAGAACAAGCTATTTATTTAATTTATTTTTTTAATTACTTATGTGTTTATGTATGCTAGGGGGCAGTGAATAGGTACATATGAATATCCAGAAAGGTGCATTGGATCCTCAAGAGCTGGAGTTACAGGATATTATAAGCTGCCCAACATGGTTGGTGGGAACTGAATTTGGGTTCTCTGTAAGAACACCAAGTGCTCTTAACTCTTGAGTCATCTCATCAGCCCCAACTTATTTGCCAGACTGGCATGGAATTTCTGAACTTTAGCCTCCTGCTTCAGCTTCTTGAGTAGCAGAGACTACCAGCACATATCATCACACAGAATGTATTTTAATTGACAATTTTCTTTAATTAGCTTATGTATATTATAACTGAAAGAGGTATTACTTAAACATTTTGTCTTCTTAAACGGAAATTCTGTGTCTCTAAAAATACTTTTTATTTATTTTATACTTATTTATTATTTTATGTACATGTGTGTTTTGCATGAATGTGTATTATATATCACATGCATGCAGTACCCATGGAGGACATCAGATCACCTGGGATTGAAGTTACAGATGGTTATAACTGACCTAGTTTGGGTGCTAGGAATCAAACCCAGGTCCTCTGAAAGAGCAGCCAGTACTTTTAATTGCTGAAACATCTCCAGACCTTTTCCTGTCTTTCTAATGTAATGTGGTATCTATGATAGGCCTTATGAAGTCTATTTACTGTTGAATAGATTAATTTCTCAATATTAATTGTATATACATTTCTATGTGCTACAGGTTCGTCATTTATATTGGTCTGATTTCAGGTTGAAAAATACTTTTCCCTTTTGTAACATAATTTTTTGAGATTATAATATAATTATACCATTTTACCTTTCTCATTCCTCCAAATTCTCCCATGTAAGTCTCTTACTCTCTTTCTAATTTATGGACTCTTTCTCTTTGTTTTTATATATTTATATACATAGATTATGTATATATAAATATAAGAATATTATTTATACATGCTATATTTTGTATATTATAAATATTAATATAGGTGATTCATACAAATGTACAATGTATACAGTTACAAATATGTTAACAATGTAGTTATGAATATATAAAAATGATTGTTTAATATATATCTATATATACCCTAAATACATGAATATAATATGCTTAGTACATATTTGTTACTTGTATGCTTTCAGGGCTGACCATATGATATAATATTGGATAACCAATTTGTGTGTACCCTCCTTGCTCTGGACTTTTTTCTGTTCTCTGTATTCCTTAGTTCTGCTCTTTGTATGGTGTTGAGGCCTCCTGAGCTTTTTCCCTTCCACATTATCATGTCTAATGTTGTTGTCTTGTTGAGCTTATGTTTAGGCAGCCATGTTGGTGAGACTTTCTAGGTATTGCTTCTGACATTCCTAGGAGACAGAATCTTGCAGCATACTCCCAGTTCCTCTGATTCTTACAGTCTTCTGCCACTTCTTCAATGTTCCCTGAACCTTAGGTGCAGGAGTTGTGTTTAGATGTATCTTAGAGGACTGGGTTCCACAACTCTGCATTTTGTTTGGCTGTGGTTTTCTGTAAGTGTAATAAAAATGGCTCAGTGCACCTAGATTTCAAGAGTCTATTGAAATGCAGTCATATTCCATTGCATTAGATATGTAATTTGTTTTGTATTGACATAGCTTATGCATCTTATTTTGTTTCCATAAAAACTTTCCAATAAGGTAATTATACAGTATAAAACCACATAAGCATCTTTCCTATGGAACAAGGGGATAAACTGAACTAGGTCTGTTAACATGAAAATGAATTAGAAAAACAGTTTGAGATTGCCTGCTTGATCACTCCAAATTGGAAGCTTTTATGCATACATATATATATGTATATATATATATATATTCCTCCAACTTCTCCATTGATTTCATTTTTAAAAAAATTATAAAATCTTCCCTTGTTTCATTTTTATTGCTTTTTCCTCATTCCCATTGTTTGATGGAAGAGATCTTTTTTATTATTTTTATTCTGAGAACCATCTTTTTTTGAATATGAAATTGTTGATGAGAACAAAAATACCTGATTAATATATTTCTCGTGTAGCTATGGATTTCCCTTACTCTATTTCTCTTTCTGTAAATGCAGATACATGCTTTTTTCCCTTGTCTTTATTCTGTCTAAGCTGAGTTCAAATATTTGTTCTTAAGTAAACTCATCTTTGTTAATTGAATTTCTAATGCAGTGGTTCTCAACATATGAGTAGTGACCCCTCAGCAACCCTCTATCTCAAAAAAAATATTTACAGCATGATTCATAACAGTAGCACAATTTCAGTTATGAAGCAGAAACAAATGATTTTATGGTTGTGGCTCACCACAACATGGGGTCATAGGAAGATTGAGAACCACTGCTCTAGAGAATGACTTGTATTCAATTAGCCCCTGGGGAACCATCAGGAAAAGGAGCTAGGCCCTCCAAGGATAGACAACTGTCTACTGACATGGACAATATGTGGAGCATCTAGGGGAGGGTTCAGACTGTGCTTCTGTGCATGGACTAGCACCTTGGAGCCCATTCCCTCCAGAGGAATATCTAACCCAGTTCTTGATATTAGGACGAGGAAATCGAACTTGCCTGGAGTGGATGCTGAGCTAATCCACCTTGAGACTTCTTGCCCTTTCTGGGGAGGGGATGGGGGTATGCAGAGGAGGAAGGCTGAAGGCTGACCAGAAGGGGTCAGGAAGGGGAAGGAAGGGGAAGCAAGAGGGATGCATGGATTAAAAAGTATTGTAGTCTAAGTATCATGGTGTTTTCCAACATATAAAATAACCCTTCTGCAAATTTATTAAACTCACAAACCATTTTATTTTACATTTTTATTCCATGTATTTATTTTGAGTGTGTATTTACTCATACATGTGTGGTGCAGTTTTCTCTTTCCTACCACATGGGTTCTAGGGATTGGACTCTGGTTGTTGAGCTTGATGGCAGGAACCTTTACCCATTGAGTCATATCTAATTCTAAAGAATTGTGTTTATTTACATCTGAGTTTTGTGTCGACCTTAAAAGAAATTGTATCCAATAGATTGTATTTCTGATTTTTTACTTTTATAAACTACTACTTAGTTGTATTCAGACTCTTTATTTTATTATTTATTTATTTTACATCTTAGATGCAGTTTCCCCTCCCTCCTCTCTTCCCAGTCCCTCCTCCTCACCTCCCCTTCGATCCCATTCCCAACTCACTCCTCCTCCCTTTCTGTTTATGAAAGGGCAGGTCTCCCATGAATATCAGCAAAATATGGCATATCAAGTTTCAGTAAGGTTAAGGCTTCATTTATTAAGGCCTGTCAAGGCATCCTAGTATGAGAAGTAGAGTACAAATAGCCAGTAAAAAGTCAGAGACAGCCTCTGTTCCTACTGTTAGGAGTCCCACAAGAGGACAAAGCTAAACAACTGTAACATATGCAGAGTGTCTAGGTTAGTTCCATGCAAGCTCTCTCATTGTTGGTTCAGATTGTGAACCCCTGTGAGCCCAGGTTAGTCAATTCTGTGGGTTTTCTTGTGGTGTCCTTGACCCCTCTGGTTCCTACAATTCTTTCCCTTCATCATTTCAGGGATTCCCAACTCTGCCTAATGTTTGACTGTAGGTCTCTGCATCTGTTTCCTTTACTTGTTGGATGAGGCCTCTCTGATAACAATTGAGCTAGGCACCCGTCTAGGCACTGGAGATAGCCAGTTGAGGCTGTATATCTGCTATTGATAAGCTGGGGTCATCCTTATAGATTCCTGGGAGATTTCCCGTGCACCAGATTTTACCTGACCCCAAAATGTGCCCCCTTGCCATTAGTTCCTTTCATTCTTCTCTGCCTCTCCCAAACCTGTTTGTTCATGTTCCCATCCCACCCACTCTCAGTCCACTAACAATCTCTTTCCCCTTCCTAGGGAGATTTGGGTGTCCCCCACCTCCCATGAAGGTTCCTTGTTGCCTATCCTCTCTGGTCTGTGGATTGTAGCATGGTTATCCTTTATCTTACAGCTAATATCCACTTATGAGTGAGCACCTAACATGCTTATATTTCTGGGTCTGGGTTACCTCACTCAGAATGATTTTCCTAGTTCCATCCATTTGCCTGAAAAGTTTCTGGTATTCTTATTTGTAACAGCTGAGTAATACTCCACTATGTAAATGTACCATGTTTACTTTATTCATTCCTCACTTGAGGGCCATCTAGGTTCTGGCTATTACAAATAAAGCTGCAGGTGCCAGGAACAGCATGTTGTTAGCAAAAGCTGAAGACTCACATATTGAACTGTAAGCACAAAGCAGAGAAAGTAAACAAGAAATGGTGTGCATTTCTAAGCTCACAAAGCCTGTCTCTAGTGACACTTCCTTCAACAGGCCATACCTCCTAATCTTGTACAAATATTGCACCAACTGGGGACTTAGCATTCAAATGCCTAAGACTATGGGGACATCTCATTTATTTTTTTCAATTCTTCTAAGTAATTTGATTAAAATTTTACTGAAGAAAAAACAACTTCTGTATGAATTTGAGTCTATTTGCCCATGGATAGATATGTTATATGTTTTTCCAATATTCATTTTCTCAGGTCCTTTATTCTTTTATGTAGTTCTGTAAAGTTTTAAAACTATATACCTTTCAGCATTTATTTTTGGGCCTTCTTCAGGTATTTTACAAATTTTTATACTTATGAGTAGTTTTTCCCATGACATTTACAATATGATATTACTGGAATAAAAGCAGTCCTTTTTTTTATAGGATTAACATTCTTACAGTGAGCTTCTTTAACGATGCCTGGTTCTCAGATAATCCATCTACACAATGTATAAGAAGTATTGTGTTAGCTGTAAATTATTAGGTCTTAGACTGTCATCCATGATTGTGCATGCAGCAGCAGCATCCCTTGGGAACTTGTTAGAAATGCAGGTTCTCTGAATTTATTCCATTCTAAATGAATGAGAAAAGGTGTGTAGCAGTCTGTATTTAACATGTCTCTAGGGGCTTCTGGTGCTCAAGTTTGTAGACCACTGATAACAGAGAAATTTTCCTGTTGTTACTTATATTTCGTCCCTCTTATATTTTTTCTTATAAGATTGTGTAGCAGGAATTGGTGGAAACAAATCACTAACTTCAAGAGTAAGAGGGAGGAAGGGATTATAGTAAATGTACACTCTTCATTTTTCAGATCCTTAATTAGAGTAATCAGGAAGAGGTTTGGTTTTGGTGATTAGCAGAAGTAAGTTTGATTCAATGTGATTCATGGTAGGCAAGCAAAAGTATTAGTGTGAAATTGTAAGCCACCAAGTCAGCTGTGGCTAGCATTTGACATTAAATAGACGATTATTAAAGGAAATCTAGCCTTTTAATAATAGACCAAAAACTATTTGAAAATAATGGAGAATTTTCTTCATAGAAGTCCAGTATAATGGTCTATAAAAGTGGTCAGTTGCAGAAATGACAAATGTCATAAGACAACAATAAACCCTAAGGAATTTCTAAATATGAGTGACAAAATTAGAGCCTATGAAGAACCTTGTTGAGAAGGAAAGAGTGATACTACTAAAGAAAATCACTACATTGAAAAGTATTTGGCGTGTAATAGACAGCAAGATGGCAGTGATTGCGTAGTAGTAATATAGGTATATTGCCTCAGTGCTGGTACAAGGTGTTTCAGATCCCAAGCTGTTCAGTGGTTGCAGTTTGCAGCTTGGACATGCTTTGCTTTTTGTTTAGAGTCCACTAGTGAGTGAGTACATGCTCTGCTTATCGTTCTGGGTTTGTGATACCTCGCTCAGGAGGATATTCTCCAAATCCATCAATTTGCCTGCAAATTTTAGGATATCATTTTTTCTTACTGCTGAGTAGTACTCCATTGTGTAGATGTACCACAGTTTGTTAATCCATTCTTCAGTTGAAGGGCATCTAGGTTGCTTCCAGGTTCTTCCTATTATGAATAATGCTGCTATGAACATAGTTGAGCTAATGCTTTTGGGGTGCAAATGCCCAGTAGTGGTATTGCTGGATCCTTGGGGAGATTGATTCCCAATTTTCTGAGAAAACACCATACTGTCTTCCAGAGTGGCTGAACAAGCTTACACACCCACCAACAATGTAGGAGTGTTCTCCTTGCTCCACAACATCTCTAGCATAGGCTGTCATCTGTGCCTTTTATCTTAGCCAATCCTACAGGTGTAAGGTGGTATCTCAAAAGTTGTTTTGATTCGCATTTCTCTGATGGCTAAAGATGTCCAGCAATTTTTCAAGTGCCTTTTAGCCATTTGTAATTCTTCTGCTGAGAATTCCCTTTTTAGTTCTGAACCCCATTTTTGATTGGGTTATTCAAGGTTTTGGGATCAAATTTCTTGAGTTCTTTATATCTTAGAGATCAGTCCTATGTCACTTGTAGGGTTGGTGAAAATATTTTCCCATTTTGTAGGCTATTGTTTTGTCTTATTGACAGTTTCCTTACTTTACAGAAGCTTCTCAGTTTCAAGTGATTCCACTTATTGATGGTTGTTCTTAGTGTCTGTGCTACTGGTGTTACCTTTAGGAAGTGGTCACCTGTGCCAATGCATTGGAGGGTATTTCTCACTTTATTTTCTATCAAGTTCAGTGTGGCTGGGTTTATGTTGAGGTCTTTGATCAACTTGGATTTGAGTTTTGTGGATCTATTTGCAGTTTTTCTATACACTACCAACCAGCTATGCCAACAACATTTGTTAAAGATCATATTGTATCTTATTTTGTTTTATTATTATTCCTTAGAAGCCTGATATTTTCTTTTTTTCCTTTATTATTATTATTAACAAAGAAGTCACACTTTCTAACCTTGCATATCCTTACACAAGGTCCCTTCCCCCTCCCACCACATCAGGTCATTTTTTTCTTCTCCACAAATCCCCATCCCTTCCCTGGGCAGGCTGCAGGCAGTCCCATGGTCCCACTGCCCCATTATTGCTTAGTTCAGTCTCCACTCCTGGCAGATCCAGTTTTCTCCCCCCTCCCTCAAGAGTGAGTCGGGTGTTCCTTTAGGGGGAGTGGGATCCAATGTGTCAGTCCAGGGTGTTTCTGATCCCGAGCTGTTCAGTGGTTGTGGTTTGCAGCTTGGACATGCTTTGCTTTTTTCTTGTTTGTTTGTTTGTTTGAGTCCACTAATGAGTGAGTACATCCCCTGCTTATCTTTCTGAGTTTGTGATACCTCACTCAGTAGGATATTCTCCAAATCCATCCATTTGCCTGCAAATTTTAGGATATCATTTTTTCTTACTGCTGAGTAGTACTCCATTGTGTAGATGTACCACAGTTTGTTAATCCATTCTTCAGTTGAGGGACATCTAGGTTGTTTCCAGGTTCATGCTATTGCAAATAATGCTGCTATGAACATAGTTGAGCTAATGCCTTTGGAGTGTGACTGTGCATCTTTAGGGTATACACCCAGAAGTGGTATTGCTGGGTCCTTGGGGAGATTGATTCTCAATTTTGTGAGAAACAGCCATACTGCATTCCAGAGTGGCTGAACAAGCTTACACTTCCACCAACAATGGAGGAGTGTTCCCCTTGCTCCGCATCCTCTCCAGCATAGACTGTCCTCTGTGTCTTTTATCTTAACCAATCTTACAGTTGTCAGGTGGTATCTCAAAGTTGTTTTGATTTGCATTTCTCTGATGGCTAAAGATGATGAGCACTTTTTCAGGTGCCTTTCAACCATTCGTAATTCTTCTGTTGAGAATTCCCTTTTTAGATCTGAACCCCATTTTTTTGATTGAGTTATTCAAGGTATTGGACTCTAGATTGTTGAGTTCTTTATATATCTTAGAGATCAGTCCTCTATCACTTGTAGGGTTGGTGAAAATCTTTTCCCATTCTGTAGGTTGTCTTTTTGTCCTATTGACAGAGTCCTTGCCTTTACAGAAGCTTCTTAGCTTCAGGAGATCCTACTTGTTGATTGCTGGTCTTAGTGTCTTTGCCACTGGTGTTATATTTAGGAAGTGGTCACCTGTGCCAATTTGTAGAAGTGTATTTCCCACTTTCTTTTCTATCAAGTTCAAAGTGCCTGGGTTTATGTTGAGGTCTTTGATCCACTTGGATTTGAGTTTTGTGCAGGGTGATAGGCTCGAGAAGCCTGATATTTTCTAATAAGAGACAGAAAGAAAGTGGATCTGGATGGAGGGGGACTGGGAGGAGTAAAGGAAAACTGTAATCAACATGTATTGTATTAAAAATCTATTTTCAGTAAAAGAAAAATGAGAGAAAATGTATCTTTTCCTTTAATAAACCTCAAAGAACATATTTCTGATGATTAACCTTCAGATTTCATAATTTCAAGATAATTTCATATTTTCAGTGATGCTACTATATTTAACTTGAGTTAGAGGAATGCAGTTAAATTCAATTTTGCTTGATTTTGTAATTTTTGATTTTGTGGTGCTGAGTGTTTTGCCACCAGTCCTGTTAGCATTTTTTCTTATAATGGGACTTACCATAATTGTAAATGAAGATAGACTATTCTAGAAACTTGTAAATTTTCTTTTATGTAACACCAATTTAATTCCTAAATAAGCTTTACTTTATGTGATATGAAATTAATTTTGGATATCTCAAACTCATTATTTTTAAAGCTATTGTACAGACATGGATAGGGTGATATGGTGGTTTTTAATTAAATGTAAAGTCATAGGAATCTGTTTGAAATACTACCTAATAATATTGTAAGTTCTTAAAGCATTAGATTTTGAATTACTGAAATGATTATGGCAAAATTACTTGACTTATACAAGATATCTCAACTATGATGAGCAGTCTTGTCAGTTTGACTTCTAATGAGCTAAGTAGAATATTTTAAAGGCAAACTACAATTAGGTCTTTGTTAGGTGTGTTCTCTAAGTACTGATTAGTGGTCCTCTATATTCATCAGGTGGTCACAGGCAATGAGAAGTCTGTCTCTTCTTTATTCCAAGGGTTGCCGAAGGTTGAGACATGGTCTCATAATGTGGCTCAGACTGGCCTCAGACTCATGGTCCTTTGCTTTCCAGGTGCCAGGATTATAGGAGTATACCAACATTAGCTGGTGAAGTGTCTTTTTAATTATGGTGCTTGTCTCATGAGGCTTTTTCTATTTTTTTATTATTTGAGATGATAATGTAGTTCCAACATTTCTCCTTTTTCCTTCCTTCAAAGACATCCATATACCTGTCTCTGTTCTCTTTCAAATTCATGGCCCCTTTCTTCACTAATTCTTATTGTATGCATCCAATATATTTCTAGATATAACCTGTTCAATACATATAACATTACTTAATGGTTTGTTTGTTTGTTTGTTTGTTTTGAAAAACACCTGTCTTTGTGGTTGAGGTGTGTTTCTTGTATGCAGCAGAAGGATGGCTTCTGTTTTTGTATCCATCTTGTTAGTGTGTATCTTTTTATAGGTGACTTGAGTCCATTGATATTAAGGGATATTAATGACCACTGATTGATGTTTCCTGCTATTTTTGGTGGTAGCTTGTGTGTATTTCCTTTCTCTGGGCTTCTCTTCTGTGGGATTATTGAATGTTTGTTGTTTGGTGGGTGTATCTAGGCTCCTTAGTTTGGAGTTTTCCCTCTAATGCTTTCTGGAGGGCCGTTTTTGTAGAGGTATTGTTTCAGTCTGACTTTGTCCTGAAATATCTTTTTACTCCATCTATGGTGATTGATAATTTTGCTGGGTATAGTAGTCTAGGTTGGCAGCCATGTTCTTTTAGTGTTTGTATATCTTCTGACCAAGCCCTTCTTGCTTTCATCGTTTCAACTGAATAGTCAGGTGTTATTCTGATGGGTCTACCTTGATAAGTAAGTTGGTCCTGACCAAGCCCTTCTTGCTTTCATCGTTTCAACTGAATAGTCAGGTGTTATTCTGATGGGTCTACTTTGATAAGTAAGTTGGTCCTTTTCTTTTGCAGCTCTTAAAATTTTTTCTTTAATCTGTATGTTTTGTTGCTTAATTATTATGTGGTGAGCAGACTTTTTTGGGGGTCATATCTATTTGGTGTTCTGTAAGCTCCTTGTATCTTTATAGGCATTTTCTTCTTTAAGTCAGGAGAGTTTTCTTCTATGTTTTCTTGAATACATTATCTGTGCCTTTGAGCTGGTGTTCTTCTCCTCCTTCTATTCCTATTATTCTCAGGTTAGGTCTTTTCTTTTTTTTTTCCACAAAACACAATTTATTCACAATTAAACAAAATTAATAAACTAATCACAACCGTGAGCCCCTTCAGAAAATGACATGAATTGTATAGTATTAAAATGATGCAAACTTTTGCTATTAATTTAATTTATGATGTCTTTGAATATATCTTTTCCAAGAATAGAAAACAAAATCTTCATTTGTTAATAAAGTAGATTTTTTTTTCAAAAGCATCTCTGTACCCTGCTGTCACTAAATAGTCAGTATGTGCAGAGATTGGTTTAAAAGCTGTCAACTAGTATAAAAACTGAGAAAGAACATATGAAATTATACTGTTCTTTAAGTAAAATTCGAGAATAAGGACAAATATCAGGCATTTCTGACAGACTCTTAGAGATATAAAAACAGAAAATTTAGTAACAGTGGCTTTTCATGGTGTCCCAGATTTCCTGAGCATTTTGTATTAATGGTTTTTTTTTTTGATTTTAGTATTTTCTTTGACTGATGTATCTATTTCCACCACTCAGTCTTCCACTCCAGAGATTCTGTCTTCCATCTCCTAGATTCTGTTGGTTATGCTTGTATCTGTAGTTCTAGCTCTTTCCTTCAGATTTTCTATTTCCATCTTTGCATCATTTTGTGCCTTTTTTATTGCTTCCATTTCACTTTTAGTTCCTGGAATGTTTCTTTAATTTTTTGGTTTAACTTTTCTTGGTTTTCTTTCAAGGATTTGTTCATCTCTTCCAATTTTTTGCTTGTATTTTCTTGTATTTCTTTAAGGGAATTTTTTATATCGTCTTTGAAGGCTTCAATAATCTTCATAAAGGTCTTTTTGGTGTTGTTTCCTCTTCATTGCTCTGTGTGTAGAAAAATGTAAATAGATCCAAGCCTATCACCCTGCACAAAACTCAGATCCAAGTGGATCAAAGACCTCAACATAAACTCAGGCACGCTGAACTTGATAGAAAAGTAAGTGGGAAATACACCCCAAAGAATTGGCACAGGCGACCACTTCCTAAAGATAACACCAGTGGCACAGACACTAAGACCAACAATCAATAAATAGGACCTCCAGAAACTGAGAAGCTTCTGAAAGCCAAGGACACTGTCAATAGGACAAAATGACAGCCTACAGAATGGGAAGAGATTTTCACCAACACTACAAATGATAGAGGACTGATCTCTAAAATATATAAAGAACTCAAGAAACTAGAGCTCCAAACCTTGAATAACCCAATAAAAAATAGGGTTCAGAACTAAAAAGGGAATTCTCAGCAGAAGAATTACGAATGACTGAAAGGCACTTTAAACAGTGCTCAACTTCTTTAGCCATCCGAGAAATGCAAATCAAAACAACTTTGAGATACCACCTTACACCTGTCATATTGGCTAAGATAAAAGTCACAGATGACAGCCTATGCTGGTAAGGTTGTGGAGCAAGGGGAACACCTTACTCAATGTTGATGTCGGGGTGAAGAAACTGTATCTGCCAGGAGTGGATGCTGAACTAAGCCATATTGGGACCTTGGGACCTCCTGTCCTTGCTTGGGTGGAGATAGGGAGATGTGGAGAAGAGAAAGTGACTGGAAGGGGTAGGATGGCGAAGGGACCTTGAACAAGGATGTACATGGATAGAAAATGTTACTTTATTCATAATAAAAACAAAAAAAGAGAAAAGTCTTATTTAAAAAAAAAAAAAAAGAAAAACACCTGTCCTGCTCCTGACTACTCAGTTCCTGTGAGTTCTCTGTGTAGGGTTGAGGCTTCGTGGGGTTTTCCTCATCTAGTTTGGCATGTCATTAGTGTCCTTGTTCAGCTCACATTTGAGCACTTAATTTTCCAGATCTTACAGTCTTCCCGTACTCCTTTTACAATGTTCCCTGAGCCTTAGGTGTGGGAATGTTTTGTAGGTATGTTGGGACTGGGCTCCACAGCTCTGCGTTTTGTGTAGTGGTCTCTATCTGCTATGAAGGGAAACTTCTTTGATGAGGGCTGCAGACTACATTTACCTTTATTTGTAGATTTTTATAGATTGTTGTTAGGGATTGTGCTGGTTTAGTAAATTAGTGGTTGTTTAATATTTTGAGATTTGTTTATTTTTATTCAATGAGTATGGGAGTTTTGCCTGCATTTATGTACACCACATATATGCAATGCCATGGAGTTGAGAAGAGGGCATCAGATCCTCTGGAACTGAAGTTAATAGGTTGTAAGCCAGCATGTGGGTGCCTGGAATTGAACCAGGATCTTCTGCAAGAGCAGTTAGTTATCCAGCAAGAGATCTTTTTATGCTGAAAATTTTCCTTTTCTAATATGCGAAATCTTAGGCTCATGTCTTTTTTGTTTTAAGTTTGGAAGCAGAGTCTTATCTTACCTGCTTATTTGCATTGTTGCTACTTTAGGTCAATTATCATGTATACATTTTATTAATTTATGTATTTTATAATATTTACCTTTTATTTATATTGTTTAAATTATTTATTATTCAGAATATGTGTATTGATGAGTGTGTATGATTGTTGGTACACGTGTGCAGATCGGAGGACAATTTTCCAGTGTAGTTCTCTATTTCTGTCTTTTTCAAGATGGGTTTCTTTTGCTTCCAGGTGATTCTCCTGTCTTTAGCACCCATCTTGGCTTAGGAGTGTTTGGATTTTTACTCAATCTTTAGGTTTCTACAGACTATACTTTCACTTGCTAATCCATCCCTTTGATGCTGCCCCCATTAACCTTCAAAAATTACTTTTAAAATTTTCTTTTTATTTTTGGATTTATGATACCCTTACATCATTTCCCCCTGTCTTTCCTTCCCTCCAAACTCTCTCATATATTTCCTTGTTTCCTTTAGAATGGCTTTTTAAAAATTAATTATTATTACATGCATATATGTATATACATACATATTTCTAAACATAACCTGCTTGTTCTGTATAATATTACTTGTATGTATTTTTTCATGGATGACTATTTGGTACTGAATAACCAATTGGTGTGCTTTTCCCTTAGGAAGACTGCTTCTCCAATTCTCAGTTTTCCTTAGTTGCTTATATTTCTTTATGTAAAGGTTGAAGCCTCATATTTGTTCCTGTCCATTTTGGCATGCCTGTCATCCTTATTCAGCTTATATTTAGGCAGTCATGTTGGGAAGACCTCATGCGTGTAGCTAATGACAATTCCTAAGAGATAGAATCTTACAGCAGACTCCCTGATCTTCTGGTTCTTACAATCTTTCTGTCCTCATGTCTGCAATGTTACCTAAACTTTAGGTGCAGGAGCTGTTTTGTAGATGTTTTTGTTGGGACTAGGTTCCACAACTCAATATACATTTAATTGGTTGTGCTTTTCTGTAATGTCTTCTTTGGTTGCAAAGAGAAGTTTCATTGATGAAAGGTGAGGACTGCACTTATCTTTGTATAAAACAAATATAATCCTTAACCATAATGTAGTAAAGTGGTAGTTGTAATTTTTCCTCCAAGGACCATGACTTTCACTGGTCCTGGGCAGCTGACTGGGTTTCTAGTACCAGGCAAGATTTTCCTCTTCTTGAGCAGGTTTTAAGTCCAGTTAGGGAGCTATTGGTTACTGCCAAGCAGTGTATCCCACTACTACTCTTAGGGTTATCCGGCCATGTTAGTAGTTATTATGGTTATAGATGTTATAGCTGGGTAGGACTTTTGGCTGCTTCCCTTTTTTGAAAACTTTTATGGTACCACCTAATACCCTGAAAGTTGTGTTTAGGGAGAAGACATTCAGGTGAGTTTCAGCTCAGGGACTTTACGTCTTGTGTCTGAAGTTCATGATGTCTTCATCAGTAGGAACTTACCTTTCACCTCTGGTGGTTGGGAAATAACCAGCAATAGTAATAAGAGCAATAGCAACAGCCTGTAATTTTTTGGGTGTCTCTTGGACAGCTTTGTATAACAACTCAAGAGGATTTCTCATGCCAGGTGTTGGAAGTTTTGTTAGCTGGGTTTTGGCTCTTAGAAGGAGCACTGTCAGTCTAGATAAAAAATTTCATTTGAACTCTATATGTATAATACACTGACTTACATGTATTATAGGGTTGTTTTTAGTAGATGGTTAATGATATATGATTTGGGATTTTTTTTCAGACATCTTTACTGTTAGTTTGCCATCCTTCCTTTCTTTTGCATGTATTTCCCTCACCCTACCTAATTTGAGCTCTTTTCACTTTTTTCCAGGCTCTTCTGGTTTTCAAAGTTTCTATTGAGAAATCAGCTGTTATTTTTAATGGATGACAAGGTTTTTTCTCTCTTTTTTTTTGCAGCTTCCAATACACTTTCTTTTATGTGTACTTCCTTTCCTCTGTTTTTTTCTTACTTTTATATGATTTTCTTATTTGGTCTAGATACTCTGCTTATATTTAATTACTGATAGTCTATCTTCTGCTTGATCCATTCTATTTGTAGATAACTTTGTGTTTTCTACTTGGCTTATTGGGTTTTTCAATTCCATTCCATTTCAGCTTGAGACCTGGTCATGTCAATGTTTTTACTCCTTTATTGAATTTTATTTTCAGGTCCTTGATTATTTTTTATCTGCATGCTTATGTTTTCTTTGCCATCATTTGGGCATCGGTACTTCTTAAACTCTGTCTTTTTATTTCATTGAGCTGTTTCTTTATGTCTTTTTAAAATTCTTTGAATTCATTGATGAAGTTTATAATTGTTCTTTTAAATCCTATGTCCTGGGGGTTTATCTAGGTAACCAAATATTCTACAGAACTGGTAGGTTTTGGAGAGAAAACACTGGCTTGATCTTTCATTGTTGGTATTTTTGAAATGAGATATGAGCATGTGAAATTCTTGTGTTACTTCAGTGTTTGACACAGACAGAGCAGGTTTGGGTGGAAGAGAGAATGGGCATAGAAGCCAGAGATGTCCTGGGTGGAATGTAGTCATGCAGACGCAGGGGTCTGGGTCTGGGCTCCTATAAAGGCTGTGTCACTTCAAGCCTGGATGTGGAGGTAGATCTGGTTTGATAAAAATGTTGAATTTGGCTTGGGAGCACCTATAAGTTGGGGAAGTTGGCAGTGCAGGTAGGTCTTGGCAGAACCTTTGAGGTTGATTGTGTTAAAGACAGTGGCAGGAAAGGCATTGGATATGTGACTTGGTGAAGTCTGATGGGTTAAGAAGGCATGATGAACAAGGTCAGGGTGACTCACAAGGCTAAAACCCTGGAGAAAGATGTGAGAGATCTATCTGGGTAAAAATGTTGTATTTAGCACAGACAGGGCCTCCTTCCCTTTCATTTTTGGAGCAACACTAATCAGCTTTTGTCTGTGCCATTCTAGATAGACCACTCTTTTACATTCTTTTTTCTAGGCTCACAAAACCATTTTTTTCATTTTATAAAATTCATGCTTTATTATTTTGATTTATTCCCCTTTCTTGCTATGTTCATTCTTCTTAACTCCTACTCTTACTTTCATGTCTGTTTTTGTGACCCACTGAGTTTAAGTGAGGTTGCCTCTATAGGACTGAGTAAGGAGTTATTTGCTGGAGAATGGACAACCTGGCAGTGGCTATACCACTGATATAGTGTCCATCCTATCTCCCATTCACTACCAATAGCTCATTGGGAGGGGTGGTGCTCATGAGTCCCTTCCCCATCCATGATAGATTGTTGAGAAGCTCAATTTTGTGCTGCTCTTGTACAGGTAACTACAGCTGTTAAGAGTTCACAACTGTGCCATGTCCAGAAGACTGTACACCATACTCCTCTCCACCCTTTGGTCTTACATTCTTTCTGCTTCCTTGCCTCCAAAGTTGCACTCTTATCCAGATTTTTATGTTATCAATCGACAGTTCTTATTCAATTGGTCATCAGCATCTGACACGCTTAATTATACTTTTCTTCATATAACTTATTTTTATTTTGTCTTTGCTTCTATATTGCCACAACTTTTTGTTTTTCTTCCTACTGCAAAATCAATTTTATTAATATTTAGATATATTTCAGTGTGTGTTAATGTGCACACATACAAAGTTCAGAGGACAACTTGTTAGGGTTGGTTCTCGGGATCAAACTTAGCTTATCAAGCTTGTTGATGGGAGCCCATTATTTTAAAATAAAACAAAAAGCCTACAAAGCTAAATAACTGTCTGTTTCCTCCAAATAATTTTTTGTGTGTTTGTGTTGTACATATGTATATTCATACAGATGTTTGCATTTGTGCACACCTATGCATATATGTGAAGGCTAGAGGTTAAAATTAGGTTTCTTTTTTATCACTCTTTACATCATTTTGATGTAGCATATTTCAGTTTATTTGGAACCTTCCTTTTTGGTCATTGAGCATCTTGTCTCAACTATACAGTATTAAGGTTATGGATGCATCTTACTACATTTAGCTTTTCCATTAGGATATCCTAGCTAAGGTCCTTAAGCTGGTACAGCAAGCATTATACTCACTCATCCATCTCCCTAGTCTCCCCACACACCATTGTTTTATTTTTATTCCAAATATTTTTTTCTTACAATTAATTCTGATCTCAGTTTCTGATCCCTCAATTTATCTCTACCTCCCTAACCCACACAACTCCCTCCATACTTTCTCTGTCTTTAAGAAATAAATAGGCAAATAAAAAAGCAAACACAGCTGAGTTGTAGTGTTGTACTCCTTTACTCCTAGCACTTTGGAGGCAGGTTCTCTGTCAATTCAAGGCCAGCCTGGTTTATATAACAAGCCCCAGAATAACCTGGACTGCATAGAGAGGTTCTGTCTCAAGAAAAAGAAGCAAGCAAAAAACAACAACAACAACAAAAAAAAAAAAACAAAGAGAAAGCAAAAGAAACACATTCACATGCATGCACACACAGAGACACACAGAAACACAAAATTATAAACCATAATATACAAACAGTAAGACTTAAAAATTCCCAAAGTGAAATGAGACAAAAAGTCTACAAAGACATCATTGAATTATTTTTTGTGTTAGCCAACCACTGCTGAGTATGGGGGCTTACCTTTAAGTGTAGTTAATATATCTAGTAAGACTACAAGGAGTTATCAATTAAAGATTGCTTCTTGGTTAGGAATGGGAGCTTGTGTCTACTTCCCCCTCTCAACATTGCAACCTTATCTGGATTGAGCCCTATACATGCTGCCATAATCTCCTTGAGTCCATATGTGTGTCAGTCCTGAGCCATCTGGAAGACATGGCTTCCTTTGAGTCATCAGTTCCTTCTGTCTCTTACAATCTTTCTATCACCTTTTATGCATAGTTCCCAGAGTTTTGAGGTGAGATATTTGATAAAGACATACCATTTGCACTGAGTGTTCCCAAAGATTCACTTTGTGTATATTGTCTAGTTGTGAGTCTATGCTAGTTCTTATTTACTGATAAAAGAAGGTTCTCTGACAAAGAATGAATGAGGCACTGAAATATGACTATCGCAGAATGCCACTAGGAGTCATTTTATTCCTGTTCCTTTTGAAGAATAGTAGTATTTGGTTCTCCCCTAATTGACTGGCCTATCAATTCTCAGGTTCTTGGCTACACAAGAAATATCAGGATTGGTTTTGTCTTGTGAAGTAGGCTTTGTTTTTTTCTCAGTCACCTTTTCCTATATCCATTTGAGAGAATGAATAATAATGCACAAATTCTCTTGAATCTGTTCATATATGTCTTTTTTTGACACTGTGATGTGGATTCTCCCCTACTGATTCTGAGAATAATATTTTGAAAAGAACATACCTCATTTGATCCTTGTAAAACAAGTAATTGTATCTTGTTGCAGAACATAAAATTGTTGAGTAATATTGGATCACTTTTTTTCAACTAGCCTTTTTTCCTGTTTCATTGTCCTTTGACCTTCTTAAGGAAAACCGATTTTTGAGCAACAATTTCAATCTCATCATATTGCCCACTACTTAATTGTTTACGTATGCTAATATTTGATAATTCCATCAATATCTGATACTGATTTTGTTGTCTCGCAAGTTTTCCATCTTCTCTATCACCTTTATCATTTGTCAGTATCGCTTCTGCCATCTAAATAGACTTTATGGTATTGTCTTTAATATATTCTGAGTCTGACAATACCTGTCAGTATTCTTTCAGTAAAACAAACAGAACAAACAAAATCAAAGAAAAAACAAAAATCTTTGATCTCTCTGGCTATACATAGAGCCCTTTGGTGTGCTATTATCTCATGTTTTGACTGTAGAAGTGGTTTCTTATCTAGTGTGTCTTTTTCTAAATCTGACTTTTATCTCATATTGTACCATATCTATATTTGATACATGTAAATTTATTAATAGATGTAAGAATTTGTATAAATATATACATATTTAATTCTATGATTTTTATCCTAACTTTACTTAAATCCTACGTAAATCTGGTTGCATGTGTTTATTCTTTCCTAATACCATTTAATTATAAAATGCATATAAAAATCAAGTTAGGAAGAATAAAGTAGAAGCACAGAGGTGGTCGAAACTTTATTTTGAACAAAGTTAAGCTACAAGCTAAAATCAACCTCTTTCTAGCCTTATGAAAAGAATGAAATAATTCTTCTTATGGAAATTCTGACATCTCCAGACATGGAGGTTCTTGGCAAGAATGTGTGATAAGATTTAAGAGATGGGTTATTTATTGAAATCCTTTATGGTAAGTGGCTGGAGTTCCATATCCTGCCATGCAAAGCCCTGCTCTTCGGGAAATGGAAAAGGCTGCTCTTGAATTTTAGTGGGCAACCCCAGACAGAGACTGTGTATACTAGAGCTGTTACTAATGTGAAGCAATGGTGTTGGTTGAAGGAGGAGGGCTGTATCTCACTGGACCTAAATGGATACAACTTACATATACCTTCATTGCAATCTCTATTTGGTGTGTTAAACTATCCTGTCATACATACCAAGCCTGATAAGGAAAAGTCACTATGACTACCATCCAAATGATTTGTGCTATCCACTGATGCTGAGTATTTTCTTACTTGACTAATAGTGGGTGTGTT
This sequence comes from Sigmodon hispidus, assembly GCA_004025045.1. Classification (NCBI taxonomy): domain Eukaryota; kingdom Metazoa; phylum Chordata; class Mammalia; order Rodentia; family Cricetidae; genus Sigmodon; species Sigmodon hispidus. Next base: position 31,922 of record PVIH01015779.1, read on the forward strand.
AATTGTTTTTAAGAAAGGGCTAGTATATTCTGCCACTACCCACCTTTGTCTAGCTTAGCAAAAAAATCCTTTGTTCTGCTTTGCTATGTGGAGATCTGCATGTACTGCTGCTGCTCTAGATCTGTTCTGTCTGTAATTCCTTAGTATAGTTGACTTTGTATAACTCCTTTTTTGTTATAATGTCATCTTTCACCTTTGATGACTTGTCCTTATATTGTTTCCTAGATCACATACTTTGACCTGTTTTAACAAAACCCCAAAGAGCAATAATTCATACAGAAGAGAAAATACTCCTCATTATTCTGTAGAGTAGATGTGCAAAACCAAGGTGCCAGGGTCTTCTTTGGGAAATTATGAAAAGTAAAATGTATATCAAACATAAGAGTGAGTACATGCACTTAAAAGCAGACCCAAAGCTGGCGAGATTGCCCAGCAGATAAAAGCTCTTGCGGTCAAGTTATATTACAGGAGCTCAATCATGGGTACTACAGAGTAGGAGAGCACTGAGTCCCACAAAGTTAACCTCTGACTTATATGTGTATGCCATGGCATCTGCCTCCACTGCAACCAAATTTAGAAACTAAAAAACAAGTGAAACATATTCTTTTATAAAGAACCCACTCCACAAAATGATTATTAGTAAGACTGTTACCTCCATGATCCAAACATCTAACAAATCTGAATACCTGCCAGCATTCCTACATTAGGGGTAGTTTTCCAACATAGTGCTTTCAGAGTGGGACACATCCAAAGGACAGTAAGGATTCTAAATAAGTTTGAATGCTTGGCTTCAGAACATAATAGTTTATGCCTAACTTAATTAGTAAAGCAGAACTTTATTGCTCATCTCATCCTTCTAGATTCATAGGAGCAATCTAGGTACATTTGGTATCTTAATGTATTATCTCCTTTAAAAACATGCTATGGAGCCTGAATAAAATACAAACCTTATAACATCTCCAAATTCTCTCACCATTTAAAACCTGTTTTCAAAAGGATAAATCCAAAGTCATTTTATTTTTATATGCTTTAAATGTATAATTTCATTTAAGGTCCTTGATTACTTGCAACAATGTGATTATAAGCAGAAAACATGATGTGAACATAAACATACATGCTATATAGCCCTTTGATTTGCTTCCTTTTTCAAATTTACCTAACGGAATGTATAGCAGAATATAGTTTTCTGAAGAACCCATCTTCCTCTCCTTAATTATTTTTCTGTAATTCTTCATAGCACTTCTACGAGCAAAATTCCATATAGCACATTCTTATCCTTCTAATGTGATGACTTGACTTCATTAACAAGCAATACTAAAGTAAAATATACATTTTGCTTCACAATATACTCAAAGTAGGTAGAATTAGAATTAATATAACACACACACACACACACACACACACACACACACACATCTACCTTTCCAATTGACGTTATTACATCAAAACAGACTTAGGTGTGGTTCGGTTTACTAAAACAAATTGCTGCCTGGTGTTTGATGCCAAAGATTTCAAGATGTTGTAAATTTCTGGCCTGTATCTTGTACAACTCCTTCTAAGAGCTTTATAGGCTTCTCATATTCTGATTTCTCACATTAACATGGGAATTGATGCTATCTTTGTATAGTGAATGTTTGCCCCAACCCTATACTTTTCATTTCTTATGTTTAATCTAACTTCCCACAAACTTCTCAAGCCAACTAAATCTGTCTATTTGTATTTTAAATTCTTCTGTATGTATTGACTGTCAGTGGACACTTGTTAGCTAATGACTTCCCGTGAAATTATCAATAATATTGGGTTTTCAGTATATTCTGAATATTGAAATTAGTAAAATTATTTAATTTAATAATTTTCACAAGGTATATTGTGGACACTAGGTACATGGTATGATATCATAAAACTTACTTGATACCGATTTTCAGAATGAATTTTGATTTCTTTTCTTCCTGAATAGGTCTGTTCAGCTCTGAAAGGTGATGGATCATCTATACAGAGGAGAATTAGTTTCTGCAATACTCCGCAACCGGTATTTATGGAAATAATTTACTTTATAATTTGTATAATCTATTTTATATGTTTAACATAGAAGGCATTATTTAACATAGATGTAACTTATTCAATGCCTAGCTTAAAATAGTAATTTTTTATTAAATAAAAGAATAACTGAGTAATCAGATAAATACTGACATTGTGTTCTGAGCTAATGAAAAATAAAGAACATACCTATAAAACACACTGGATATAAGTGTGAACAGCTGGCATATAGTCACTGGAGATTATGATTTAAAATTTTAGTTTTAAAAGCCTTATCTGTGAATAAGTACAATCATAGCTTAATGCAAGTCCCAATAATATTTTAAAATTATTACTTCCCTGTGATTTTGCATACATTTCTGTCACTAAAAATCCGGTTATATGCTTTCCAGGGAGTTACTGTGAGCCATTTAGCACTCTCCAAGGCAGGTTAAGAATTTAAATTAATGGTTAAAAGAAAAATGGAATAGTTTAGAAAGGTGTGAAAGATTATTTCTCCTTTCTAGTAGTTTGATTGCAGAGTTTGGGTAAAGCTTTGGGAACAGTATGTACCACAGGGTTCTCTATGTTCTTGTTATTGTGTGTGGTAAGAGTATAGTCTTGAGGAATGGTCTTATCTCTTATAACCCTCAATTTCATTCTCTGTGAAGTGGAGACAATAATGCTGCATTGTAAACAACAGTATGGTATGTGTATGCTTGAAATGCGTATGAGGGGACAGAGGGAGAACACAGTTTGTAGCAGGCTTGACAAATAGTGGTATATAAGTGCTAGTAAAATTTGAATATAGGATTTCAGTTATTAAGATGTGTCACAGTCATACACCATACATAATTTTCATTAATAATGGTCTTACAAGATTATAATGGAGGTGAAAAACCCTATGTAGTCACCCTAATAGCATAGGTCAGTTCATTACTCATGTGTTTGTGAAGACAGTGATAGAAATGAACTTATTTTTCTGCATGTTGTGTACAAGGCTGCCTTCCTGTAGTTGTGTGCAGGATAGAATAATAATAATGATAATAAATGACTAAGTTACTGGGTTGTGTGTTCACTGTACTATACTTGCAATATTAGTCATTTCAAGTGATCTTAGTCATATAAAAATGAATAAAATGAGTATGCTGTGTTATACTGACATTAACCTCTTGTGGGATATTTTTACGTCGTTTGATTAGTGACTAACCATCTAAGTTTGTATAAATGTGTGGATGTACTCTATGCTATGTACTCATTCATAAAATTACCTAATGATTTATTTCACAGAACAAATCTCCATCATTAAGTGAGTCATGGTAAATTTGTAATTCGTAATTCTGAGATATTTTAAAATACAGTTGAATTGTAAGCCAGAAATGGAAAAGGTTAAGGCAGAAATGGAATATATTCAAACTCATGGCTATTTAAACTATAGTATACAATGGGTTTTACATAACAATCCCATTAATTAATCACTTAAAGGACACGTGTGTATTGGGATGTGTGTGTTATCATCATCTTTAGAAGGGTGTGATACTGATCTGTAGAGGGAGACTATGAGATGTATTTGCTCAATAACACAGAAATCAGTAAAATAATACAAATAATTTGTCATCATGCTCAGTGAAAAGACTCCAGCCAAGGAAGCAGGTAGGCTAAATGCAGATCTTCACCTTTTTCTTCTCTCCACCAAATCCAATCCCCCAGTCTCAACCCCAGCCCTGTAGCAGACTACCTCCTGCAGCATGCAATACCCTTCCCCCATTTTCAGTAGATCAAACAGATCTTCCCCTCAAAATGTCCTCCCCTGCCTCTCACTGAATTTTTTTGACATTTTTTATTCAAATTTTTTAACATACCAACCACAGTTTGCTTTCCATCTCCTCCTCCCACTCAGCCCCTCAGCTTTCCTACCCTACCCCACCATCCATTCCTCAAACTGGATAATGCCTCCTATGGGGAGTCAACAAAGTCTGGGATATCAGCTTGAGGCAGGACCAACCCTCCCCTGCTTTATTAAGGCTGAGCAAGATTCTTCATCATAGCCTGGGAACTGGAATAGGCATTCCCTGGAAAGCAGCAGGCCATTCCTACCAGGGAATCTGGTAGCCTAACTGTGAATCTTCTTTACCTTTCCTTCCTCAATTCTCAATCTCATATCTCAGTCTCACCCCCAACTCTGTAGCAAACCACTTGATGCAGCCTCCCTCTCCTCTCTGCCTCCATCTCCAGTGTATCACACAGGTCATCTCCAAACTTCCTCCCCACTCATCCAGTTATCTCAACCCCCAACACCAGCAGACATTCTCTGGGAGCCTGCCAGCTAAGCCTGCCAAAGAAGCAAGTGGGCTAGCTAGACAGATAGGCAAGCTTAGTGTTTTCACTCTCCATCTTCTCCTCCATATCCAGTCCTTCAATTGCATCTCCAGCTCTGGAGCTGACTACCTGTTGGTGACTTCTCCTAATGTCCTGCCCCTATTCCCAATAGACTGAGCAGATCCTGGTTAAAAAACAAAACAAACAAACAAAAAAAACTTTGCTTTTCTTCTTCACGTAGATTCCTTAAGCCCCCTCTAATCCATCCCCATTCCTAAGTGTCAGCCCCCCAACCCCCGAAACTTAGAAACACATTTTACTTGTAACCCTCGGTGACCACACCTATCAGGATCCCAAAAGAATTTTCTACCAAGCAACACATAGCCACCACACTCCCCTAAGAAGAGGACAAAAGAAAACAAGGAACAAAAAACCCACCCAAAAAAGACAAGACTAGATATCAGCACCTAGGATTACAGTCTTCCCAAACCCAGGTACTAGAGAACAGCATAAAAGTACAATTGATTACATCTAGGACAGCATGTCTCCACAAGAACCCAACAACCCTTCTACAACAGGCCCTTAGAACTGCAACATAGCTGAAGCAGAAGACAAAGACCTGAAGAAATAGCCTTTATGGCTATGATAGAGGTCCTTAAAGATGAAATGACTAAATCTCTTAATGAAATCTATGAAAACACAAACAAGCAGTGGAAGGAAATGAATAAAACTGTTCAAGACCCGAAAGTGGAAATAAAAGCTATGAAGATTACCCAAACTGAGGAAAATCTGGAAATGAACAATTTAAGAAATTAAACAGGAATCTCAGAGGCAAGCCTCACTAACAGAATACAAAAGATGGAAGAGAGAATCTCAGGCATTGAAGACTAAGATGGTTCACACCAGAAGAAGGCACTGTATCTGTGGGACTACAGTTATAGATAGTGATGAGCCACCCTGTGGATGCTGGGAATTGAACCTGGGTCCTCTGGAAGAACAGTCAATGCTCTTAACCCCTGAGCCATCTCTCTAGTTCCAATTTATACAGGATTTTAAAAAAATAAATGAAATTCTATAAAGAGGAACACAAATAAAAATTAAAATAACACTTTTAATTTATATTAGTAATGGATACTTCAAAGATCCAATGAAAAACATTCCACATAAAATAGCCAAAAAGCATAAATATTTAGTAATAATCACAGCTGCAACTTATAGGACCTATATGAAAATAATTTTTAAATTCTCAGAAGTAAGGCAGAACACTTACATACCATCACCTAAAAATTAGAAGACTAAAACTGCTGGTTAAATATAAATTCTCCCTAAATTATTGTATAGATTCTATAGTTTTCTCTTAAGTTTAGGAAATTGCCTGATGTTTAATCTTATCTTTCACTGCTGTGCAGCAGAACATGCAAATTTGAAACATATCTGTGGAGCTCAAAGGGAAAAAAGTTAATGATTTATGCTTTCAAGGAAAATGTATAGAGGATTGAAAGAGGTGGGTAGAGGCCAAGTTAAGAGTTAATGACTGAAGCAATTGCTCCACGTGCTATATTGCACCATGCTTGTGTTATGTGGGTGTGAATGTGCCACAAACTACTTACTGAAGCTTTCACAAAGAGAGCTGATGTGTGTGTAAATTATTTGGGGAAGGAGAGTTGGGGATTTTTACATGACCAGTGGCCTATTGTAGCAGTCAAAGTCAGAAGTGAAAGAAAACAACGCATGGCAGTAGAAATGAAGAAATGGACTGTGGAATATGTAGGTGCAGGTTCAAAGCACTCAGTGGCCAACTGGACTAGTCACACCCTACTCAGAATAATTTAGAAATTCATAGCATGGAAGTGCCACCAAGGTTTTCCTCTTGTTCCTGACACAATGCAGCCTATTTTTTCAATACTCACATCAAATTGAATCCTCTCTGATAAGCCAGATAGTCCAGGAGAGTCTCTTGACTTCTTACTAGTTTAATATATTTATTGTATGACTTTTATTTTCACATTGAAGTCATTTGAGCTTGTTGATACTTATGGCATTGTTCATCGAACTGTTTCAGAACAGGAATGACATACCAAATGCATGTGATGTCTGTTATAGTATATAAATAATGCAGGGTGTGTACACAGTTGGTGCTTAACAAATATAGAAATTGGAGCACTGATGCTCAGTTATTCATTGCTAGTGATTTTGTTTGGTTAGACAGTTTAAGATTGTTATAATTATGAAACTACATGTTGACAATCTTAAGAAGTGAGGTGAGATAATTTAGGTCAGATTCTAGAATAGCTCAGATTTGGTTTTGTTTATTTTATTTTTAATTTTTATACACAATTTTTCTTGTGGGACCCAGATATTTTAACTGGTATAATATGTAGTCACTTCTCCTACCCTGTTTCTGTGCCAGAACTAGACTATTTTATCTAATTAAACCTGATTCCAGGGTGCCTGCCTGGCTCAGTAGAGTTGCCTCACATGATCTATAAATACAATTTAGGTAATTTATCTAAATTGTAAATTCTCACAAAATTTTTAGTGTTAGTAAAATCTATATTTTCATACTAATTTTCTAATTTTTCAAGTTCTTAATTTCCTGTTCAGACTCGGCTTGTGAATTTAATTGCCTTATAGATAAGATTTGATTTAATTTTTGTATCAGCCTATTAAGGACCGATAGCTAGTTCCTCCCCCTTTAATTTAGAGTCCTGTTTTGGGATTTTTCTTATGTTTATGGACCTTTTGCACAAGGCTAATATATTGTAACATTTGGACAATCTTTTCATATTTCTTAAATTTCATATGAAAAAATTAGAAAATTTCTAATGAGTAAAACATCTATGTTAATCATTTTTAATAATGTATGATGTCACATAAACACATGCCTAGGAATGAAGTCGTGATGTTTTAAAATATTTGACATTTATTATTTTCAAAGTGTGAACATCTATAAAGTATGGACATTAGAAATATTAGTCCCTCCTTTTGAGTTAAAATATAGATTCATGCCTATAAGTAGATAGTGGGTACTAAATACAAACATATTTTGTTAACTTATAGCAAATGAATTTAATAAAGTTATTACTTAGCAAAGATGTGGCTTATTATTTTTTCATAATTTATGTTACTAAGCTGGAGTGAAGACCTTTTTGTGCTTTTGATTATAAGTCATGCATTCTCTTAGAAGAGGAATACAGACAGAGGCTAACACCTAAATAATGAGGCCAATTGCCTTTCATACAGTTGGCTTATTTTGCTTTAGAAATCATGTGAATTTTGATTATTTGCTATTATTGCCGTAAGATCTTACAGTAGATCCAAATTATTGTATTTTTCCCACTACTGAAAGGGTGTACAATTTTATACAAATAGCATGTACATATTGGTACTGTTGCAAATTTTGTCATCTAGAGGAACTTTTCAGGATAAACATTTCTTTTCTTTTCCTGGGGAGGAAAAATGCTACTAAATCTTTCTTTTTTTTAAAGAAAATTTTAAATTATTGTGAAATATCAACCACAGATCCTCCTTTCATCTCTTCTCTCACTCCCCTCACCTCCCTGCCCCCATCCCCTCCTCCAAAAGCTAAGGCATCCCATGGGGAGTCAGCAAAGACTGGTATATTCAGTTGAGGCATGTCTAAAACCTTCCTACTGAATCAAAGCTGTGCAAGATATTCAACCATAGATAATGGGATACCTAAGAGCCCCCCACCTCAAACAGACCAAGCTCCACAACTGTCTCCCTTGTGCAAAGTGCCTCGTCCTGCCCCATTCATACTCCATAGCTGTTGGTCTAAAGACCATGAGTTTCCATGAGTTTGGTTCAGTGGTCTTTGTAGGTTTTTCCATCATGATCTTGGTCATATAATCCCTTCTTCCTCTCTTTCACTAGAGTCCAGGGGCTCAGCCTGGTGCTTGGCTATGGATCTCTGCATCTGCTTCCATCAGTTACTGGATGAAGGCTCCATGATGACAGTTAGGGTTTTCACCCATCTGATTATAAGGGAAGGCCAGCTCAGGCACCCTGTCCACTATTGCTAGTAGTCTAAGATGGGGTCACCCTTGTGGATTCCTAGGACTTTCCCTAGCACCAGGTTTCTCTGTAATTACATGATGTCTCCCTCTATCAAGATATCTCTTTCCTTGCTCTCTCACTCTGTCCCTCCCCCAGCTTGACCATCCTGTTCCCTCATATTCTCATCCCCCATTTCCTCCCCCTTTATTGCCCCCCCACCTTCATTTTACTCAGGAGTACATGTTTCTTTTTTTACCACATGTCCTATGTTATTCATAAATATGGATTGTATTCTACATATTCATCTTGTATAGACTTATCCAAAGCCATCCTGTTAATCCTTGCCTGTGTGTTGATGACTTCATATATCAGATCTAAACTTTTTTCCCGAATCTTAGACTAAAAATTTGTTATTTCTACTTTCTGTCATTTGAGATGATAGACTGCTTTATATAACACATAATTATTGTTTATCATTACTGTATTATGTAACACATGGAAAAGGAGGAAGTACATATGCAAGACAACAAAAATAGCCCAAGACTATCTTTATTAAGGGATCAGTGTATGTTCATTCTTGTCTTTTAATGCACTTTTGAGTATCACCAAATTATAATGCTAGAATGGGGACTGTTGTGATTGGTTAGGAAGTAAGGCTCTTACCACATTCTATTCAAGCCCTACTTCTTACTAGCTGTGTAAGCTATAGAAAGTCCTTTCACTTCTCTAACTCTGTTTCATTTCAAAACTACTATCACATGTATGTGTACACATACATCCATATACATGTGTGTGGATTAGATGAAATGTATCTAAGGGTTAAAATCCTGGAATGTAATGAATGTTTAATAATAGAAACACTATTTTGTTACAGTGTGCCTTGTGTCTTTATCTCTTTCCTAGTTATAGCATGAGAAAATGTTCACTTATAGTGAACAAAACTTGTACACAAAATAGATGCATGTTATAAACTAATACAGGACACAGATAATTCCTTAATCATTTTGAAGTGTTACTACTTTCAGCTGTCATAATTTCTCATTTTGTATTTCTTTTATTGTTCATTTTGTTATGCACTGTAACATGATTAGCACATGATTAGCTGTTCAACTAATTTGTCAAATGAAAAAGTAAATGAATTAAGCATCATACCATGTTAGAATTAGACAGTAGTGATTATATAAATAAAGGAGGAAAGAGTGCTCCTTGAAGAAGTAGTTGTGGGTATAAATGTATGCATGAATGTATAGAAATATACTTATGCATATGTATATATCTGCCTGATACTTTACCCGCTAAAGCCAAATATGGATTTACTAATTAGTTCTAAAGAAAAGCACATAACATGGGGAAAATACTGTTACAGGAAAGAAATCTGGCAAGTTCTACCTTTGATGGGCATGCTAATACTCACGAAAGATGTCAATATTTCAATCCCTAGAATCTGGAAATATTATAATGTATATGGAAAAAAGGACTTTGCAGATTTTTTTATTATTTTAAAACTTACAGTATGTATTATGCATGTGTGTGGTACTTTTGGTGGATTATGTACACCTTTTCCTTAAACATCTTCAGTGGTGTTCATCTTGTCCATTGAGTAGTCTGTAGTCCATCTTCAGTGGTGTTCATCTTGTCCATCCAGTAGTCTGTTCTCATGTCCTTGGAAGCAGAATTATTGCAGAATACTTCTAGTAGAATATTGTCTAAGAGTTCCAAATGTTACAAATGATAAATTTCTGGGAAATTCTGCTGCATAAACAATACTGAGAGTTCTATGCCCTTCATTGATGCTGAACTAAGCCATATAGGGACCTTGGGACCTCCTGCCCTTGCTGGGGAGGAGATGGGGAGATGTGGAGATGAGAGAGTGACTGGAGGGGGTGGGAGGGGGAAGGGAGCTTCAACAAGGATATACACGGATAGAAAATGTGACTTTATTCATAATTAAAAAAAGAATTCAATTATGGCCTCAGGATTCATGGTTTAGTTCCAAGGAGAGCCATCTGATTTTGAAGGATCTAAGCTGTCATCTGCTAAGTGGCTCTGATGCTCATGGGATTTGTGTTAGGCACTTTACATATATTCTCATAGTTAACCTTTATATTTGTGTTATAATCATTTTATTATCTTGGAATGATTTTCAAAATATTTTTGCTTGTCGACAGATTTGTACTTGTTTTTGAAAAATCTTTAGTTGTGTGAATCTGTCACAACATTTATACACACAGAAAGTTTAATTTTTAATGTAGTTTTTCAGTTTTATACTACTTGTATATATTAATGGATGCTTCTATTCAAAATGTTTTAAATTTTGTTTTACTTCAGAACAAGAGTAAATGCAAAGATTTTTATGATAGTCTGTATATCATAAAAATTAAATTATACTTGCCATAAAAGAAAGAATATTCTAGAGGATGACATGCTTAGTTGTGTATAAAAAGAAATGGAGCATGAAATTTAAATTAGTGATTATTTGAACCAAAGTGTCCTGTTACATGAAAGGATGACTGCATCTCCTAAGTGGAAAGTATTACAAATGTAAATGAATGTGTGTCCTTCCTCTAGTATCTGTCTATTGGTTTATATGCAGTGCCCACAAGACTCAACTTTTCTCTGGGGATGTCGAGAGGGACATTTGTCAGAGAGCTTTCTTTAGCACCACCTCCCTTGTGTGTGTGTGTGTGTGTGTGTGTGTGTGTGTGTGTGTGTGTGTGTGTGTGAGAGAGAGAGAGAGAGAGAGAGAGAGAGAGAATATGAGTCTGTGCATCATTAGAATTGTTAGTTTGAAGATAAGATTTAAGCTTTCTTTTTGAGAGTAATGCAAAATATGAGGATAGCTCCTATTAGATCAGAGATTTCTAGCAGGTACTGTTTTGTACTTGTTGTAGAAAGCACAATTTGAATAGATCCTCTATTTTACTGATTACTAGAAGAAAACCCTGCTGTATTACACTTACCACTTAATTAATGTTATTGCCTAAGTCAAGACTAGAATAGGTACCACTACCTGCTCCAAACCAGTGCATTACTAGTGCAGTGCTCTAACATGCCCAACAATGCTTTTCAACATTGTTTGCATGGATACCTTAAATCTTCCTTTATTAAAAGAAGCATAGAAGTCTTTGTAGTATACATAATGGTGAAGTAGAATAACCAGATCTGTGGAATTCTGTTCTGTTTTGTTGTTTGAATTCATCATGATTCAGTAAATAGAAACAGAATTAAAAAATAAATAAATTTAGGCTATGAGGAATATGGTAATCTTAAGGCATGGTTTTGATGAATTCTGTGATGTGAATTTGATTGTATATGAAGACAATATTAACTAAGTGTTCAAATTATTTGCTGCTATTATAGGACAGTCAACTCTATGCAAAGCAAGTATCACACAAATATGATAAAATAATTAGAAATTTTTATAAGCATAATGAGAATGTTTTTTTCTTTGCATGTCATATGTATAGAAACACATTTTGGTGTGAAAACTTTCAATAACAGTGATTCTTTGAAACATACAGACATACAAAAAAGACTATCCAAAAGCTACCCAGAGATTCAGTCTTTCAAATCGACATCAGAGAGTTACATTATGGTTTAGAAATATCATTTTTGGTATATCTATGGAGAAACTGAAAACTAATGCTCAAAAACTAATGCTCAAACAAATGCATGCCCATGTACAGGACAGCCCTAGTCACTATAGCCAACAGGTGAAATTGGGTGATAGGGAGCTAATATTTTATTATTATAAATTTTATCTGGGAGAATAAACTTATTTTGGAACAGCCTTGGTAGAGTGGCTCCCTAACATTCTTAATACACTATATTCAGCATCTTAAAGTGTTCATTAATTTTTTTAAATTTTTTTATTATGAATAAACTCACATTTTCTGTCTGTGTATATCCCTGTTCAAGGTCCCTTCCCCCTCCCACCACCTCCAATCACTCTCTCTTCTCCACATCTCCCCATCTCCTCTGCAGCAAGGGCAGGAGGTCCCAAGGTCCCAATATGGCTTAGTTCCGCATCTACTCCTGGAAGATCCAGTTTCCTCACTCCAGCATCAAGACTGAGTCAAGTGTTCCTCTAGAGGGAGTGGGATCCAAGGTGCTAGTCTAAGGTGTTTCAGATGCCAAGCTGTTCAGTGGTTGTGGTTTGCATCTTGGACATGCTTTGCTTTTGCTTTTTTGTTTAGAGTCCACTAATGAGTGAGTACATCCCCTGCTTATTTTTCTGGGTTTTTTGATACCTCGCTGAGGAGGATATTCTCCAAATCCATCCATTTGCCTGCAAATTTTAGGATATCATTTTTTCTTACTGCTGAGTAATACTCCATTGTGTACATGTACCACAGTTTGCTACTCCATTCTTCAGTTGAGGGACATATAGATTGTTTCCAGGTACTTGCTATTATGAATAATGCTGCTATGAACATAGTTGAGTTAATGCCTTTGGAGTGTGATTGTGCATCTTTAGGCTATACTCCCTGAAGTGGTATTGCTGGATCCTTGGGGAGATTGATTCCCAATTTTCTGAGAAATCACCATACTGCATTCCACAGTGGCTGAACAAGCTTACAATCCCACCAACAATGGAGGAGTGTTTCCCTTGCTCTACAACCTTTCCAGCATAGGCTGTCATCTGTGTCTTTTATCTTAGCCAATCAGACAGGTGTAAGGTGGTATCTCAAAGTTGTTTTGATTTGCATTTCTCTGATGGCTAAAGAAGTTGAGCACTTTTTCAAGTGCCTTTCAGCCATTTGCAATTCTTCTGCTGAGAATTCCCTTTTTAATATTGAACCCCATTTTGGATTGGGTTATTTAGGGCTTTGGGCTCTAGTTTCTTGAGTTCTCTATATATTTTAGAGATCAGTCCTCTGTCACTTGTAGAGTTGGTGAAAAGCTTTTCCCATTCTGTAGGCTGTCATTTTGTCCTATTGACAGTGTCCTTGGCTTTCAGAAGCTTCTTAGTTTCTGGAGGTCCTATTTATTGATTGTTGGTCTTAGTGTCTGCTGACTGGGGACACTAATAATCTTAGAGGGACACAAGGAAAATTTAGAATTATGGACAAGTCTTGAAGAGGATAGTCTGTGAGGCTGGATAATCTCAGCCAGCAGAGCAAAATAGCCTTGAAGCTATTTTGGTTGCCAAACTCAGAGAAAACTTCAACAGAGGTGCTCTGAAATGTTGTTGGATCATCTGGGATGTTTGTTCCCATCAGAGATTTTTCAGAGGGCCTTCCTTGATCAAATCATATTTTATTTCACCCAGAATAAATCCACAGCCTCTCATTTTCTGTGGAAATAAAAACAAAAACTCTTCTCAAAAGTAACATCTTTTGATATCAATTTTGAAGTCAAGGTATTTACAAAACTTAGAGGTTGTATTATTAATCCAGCAACATTTACAAAACTTATAAATTAGACTAATACAGCAACATTTATAAGCAAATATCTTTTAGCAGCTTTTGCTACTTCTTTTGCAGTCTAAATAACACAGTAACATACAGTATCCAGAACCTTTGTTTATATTCCTTCTTTACATGGAATATTATTATTTTTTACTCTATTTCTTTTTAAGGACTATCTTTTTTTTTGTTTCTTCCAAACCTACACATATTTTTAACACACTGTAAATCATTTAGATTTTTTTTTCTGAATCTGTCTTTACTGTATATCTTTTCCTGACCACACCTTTAATTTGCCAAGGTGTGACTAGGATTGAAGACTGTACTATGGCAGTTAACTTCACCCAGCTCCTCGGTCAGTCAGAGCTTAGCTTCATGGCAGAAGTATGTCAGGATCCACATTTACCACATTAACTCTGGAGAGTTTTAGGATTTTAGGTCTTTAATGGAGTTGAAGATGAGATAGTTATATTTATAGTGTTTCTAGTTACAGGTCCAGAAGAGAAACTCATTGAGAGGTGTGAAGTGAGTGTATAAGTTTGAAAGACAGCAAAAGATAGTTTTTAGTTGGTAATACAAATGAGATAGAAAGTGTATTAGGTAAAACCCTTTAGACCCACCAAAATAGAATGAATAATACAATATTTTCTTTGGATTTGTCAATTGTTAATGGACTGGATATTATGTAATTATTGCTTGTATATATATTTTATGTAGTTATTGTACCTGTGGTATGTATGTATATATATATATAATTTTGTTTAAAAAAAGGATAAATCTTTTTTTTCTTTATTTATTTTGTATTTATCAAAAAAACAGGAAAATGAATTTAAAATGCTGATAAATTAACAATAACTATAAAGAAAATAAAAATCATAAGCATGACTTATCAAGGGTGATAATGCAAATAAGTTTGCTACACATAAAATTACTTTGTATTCAGCTTTCCCTCTGAATTTTTTTTTCTATCCCTGTATATCCTTATTCAAGGTCCCTTCTCCCTCCTGCCACATCACGTCATTTTTTTCTTCTCCACAACTCCCCATCTCGTCCCTGGGCAGGCAGCAGACAGTTCCATGGTCCCACTGACCCAATAATGCTTAGTTCAGGCTCCACTCCTGGCAAATCCAGTTTTGTCCCGCCTCCCTCAAGAGTGAATCAGGTGTTCCTATAGGTGTAGTGGGATCCGAAGGGTCAGTCCAGGGTGTTTCTGATCCCGAGCTGTTCAGTGGTTGTGGTTTGCAGCTTGGGCATGCTTGACTTTTTTCTTGTTTGTTTGTTTAGAGACCACTAATGAGTGAGTATATCCCCTGCTTATTTTTCTGGGTTTGTGATACCTCGCTCAGGAGGATATTCTCCAAATCCATCCATTTGCCTGCAAATTTTAGGATATCATTTTTTCTTACTGCTGAGTAGTATTCCATTGTGTAGATGTACCACAGTTTGTTAATCCATTCTTCAGTTGAGGGACATTTAGGTTGTTTCCAAGTTCTTACTGTTACAAATAATGCTGCTATGAACATAGTTGAGCTAATGCCTTTGGAGTGTGATTGTGCCTCTTTAGGGTATACACCAAGAAGTGGTATTGCTGGGTCCTTGGGGAGATTGATTCTCAATTTTCTGAGAAACCGCCATATTGCATTCCAAAGTGGCTAAACAAGCTTACACTCCCACCAACAATGGAGGAGTGTTCCCCTTGATCCAAATCCTATCCAACATAGGCTTTCATCTGTGCCTTTTATCTTAGCCAATCTAACAGGTGTTAGGTAGTATCTCAAAGTTGTTTTGATTTGCAATTCTCTGATGGCTAAAGATAATGAGCACTTTTTAAGGTGCCTTTCATCCATTCATAATTCCTCTGCTGAGAATTCCCTTTTTAGATTTGAACCCAATTTTCTGATTGGGTTATTCAAGGTTTTGTGCTCTAGTTGCTTGAGCTCTATATATCTTAGAGATCAGTCCTCTATCACTTGTAGGGTTGCTGAAAATCTTTTCCCATTCTGTAGGCTGTCGTTTTGTCCTATTGACAGTGTCCTTGGCTTTACAGGAGCTTCTTAGCTTCAGGAGATCCCACTCATTGATTGTTGGTCTTAGTGTCTGTGCCACTGGTGTTATATTTAGGAAGTGGTCGCCTGTGGCAATTCGTAGAAGTGTATTTTCCACTTTCTTTTCTATCAAGTTCAAAGTGGCTGGGTTTATGTTGAGGTCTTTGATCCACTTGGATTTGAGTTTTGTGCAGGGTGACAGGCTCGGATCTATTTGCATTTTTCTACACACTTCCATCCAGCTATGCCAGCACCGTTTGTTAAATATACTATCTTTTTTCCATTGAATGTTTTGGGCCTCTTTGTCAAAGATCAGGTGTTCATAGGTTTTTGGGTTAATGTCTGGATCCTCAATTCTATTCCATTGATCCACAAGTCTGTTTTTATGGCAGTACCAGGCTGTTTTTATTACTGTAGCTCTATAGTATAGCTTGAAGTCAGGGATGGTGATACCTCCTGAGGTTCTTTTGTTGAGTAAAATTGTTTTGGCAATCCTGGCTTTCCTGTTATTCCAAATGAAATTGAATATTGTTCTTTCAAGGTCCAAAAAATATTGTGTTGGGATTTTGATGGGCAGTGCATTGAATC
>PVIH01015780.1:0-48209 GCA_004025045.1 Sigmodon hispidus
ACCACTGAACAGCTTGGGATCAGAAACACCCTGGACTGACCCTTTGGATCCCACTCCACCTAGAGGAACACCTGACTCACTTTTGAGGGAGGGGGGAAAGAACTGGATTTGGCCAGAAGTGGAGACTGATCTAAGCATTATTGGGTCAGTGGGACCATAGGTCTGTCTGCTCCCTGCCCAGGGAGTGGATGGGGAGTTGTAGAGAAAAAAAATGACCAGATGTGTTGGGAGGGGGAAGAGACCTTGAATTAGGATATACAGGGATGGAAAAAAAAAATTCAGAGGGAAAGATGAACACAAAGAAAATATAGGTGTAGCAATCTTATTTGTATTTCTTCCCTTGATAAGCCATGCTTATCATTCTTATCCTCTGTATATTTATTGGTAACTCTTCCACATTTTAAATTCTTTTTACTGTGTTTTTTTTGATAAATATAAAATTAAAAAAAAAAAGAAAACTTTTCTCCAATACCATTAATACTAAACTTAGCCCCTATCAGGTTTTTAGGACACAGACAAAAAGCAACCACATTTTTTTGCCAAAATATCACAAGAATGAGTATCTGAGCCACTTACTTCTTCCTCTTGGAAACCTCTTGAGCTAAGGCCCCACATTTCAAATTGCCCTCATCAGTGTCTCCCATGTTCCTACTAGAATGGTTCATTAAGCCCTGCTTAAAGCATCCAACTGCTTTTCTAGTCCAAAGTCCAAAAATCTTACATGTTCCTCCATCACATAGCATGGTCATGTCTGTCACAGAAGTGCACCCCAGTTCCTGGTACCAAGTTCTTAGTTACTATTCTATTGGTGTGAAGAGACACCATGACCACAGCAACTCTTATAAAAGAGAGTGTTGAATTGGGACTTACCTACAGTTCCAGAGGCTTATTCCATTATCAGAATGGCTGAAGCACAGTGCTGGAAGAGTAGAGAGTTACATCCTCATCTTCAGGTAGAGAAAGAGCTGACATGGGCCTCTGAAACCTCAAAGCCCAACCTTGGTGACACACTTTCTCTTACAGGGCTGCAACTATTCCAACAAAGCCATACCTCACAATTCTGATTCTTCTCAAACAGTGCCACTCCCTGATGACTAAGCATTCAAATATATAAGCCTTTAGAGACATTTTTATTCAAATCATCACATTCCAGATGTAGCCATTATACTGTGTTGTAGAAGTTTCTGGTCCAGCATAGCTCCACAGTCCAGACCTGCCTGCCGTTGTTTATGCACACCCCCACAATAACTTAGACACTTATATTAATTACACGTTACTTGGCCTATGGCTCAGGCATATTGCTAGCTAGCTCTTACATCTTAATTTAACCTATTTTTATTAAACTCTCTTGCCATGTGGCCCATGGGTTACCTATTTCTTTACATCTTGCTTCCCGTGCCTGCTTCTAAGATGCTTTGCCATAGGTCAAAACAGTTTCTTCTATCCAGTGACATTCACAGCATATAGTGTGTGTGTGTGTGTGTGCGTATGTGTGTGTGTGTGTGTGTGATCATGTTCTGGTACATTGTCCCTCCAACTGCTTTAATAAAAAGCTGATTGACCAGAAAGAAGACAGGAAGTGTGAGTAGGGATACCAGGCTAAGAAAACTCAGGGAACAGGTAGAGCTGAGCAGAGATACAAGGAGAGATGCCAGCAGACACAGAGGAAAGAAGACAACCATGAGACTCTGAGAAAAGGTACCAAACCACATGGCTGAACAGATTAATGAAAATAGATTGAGATAAGGTGAAAGAGCTAGCTAGCAATATGTCTGAGCCATAGATCAATCAGCATGAAATTAATATAAGCTTCTGTGTGTTTCTTTGGAACTTTGGGACTGCTAATCCAGATCTTGGGGTTAGTCCAGGCCAGAAACTTATTATTATCCTGCATATGGCTTCATAGCTTAAACACATTAACATATCTCCTAGTACCCTGTATGCAGCTTTTGATATGACAATTTTTTTGTACCTTCCTCTACATTTCAATGAGGTAATTTGAATTCAGTTGTCCAGGCTAACAATATAGCTTCAGTTTCTGATCTCAGTAATATGTGTGCTCTTCAGTCTTATGTCATAATTTAGTCAAATAAGATATTATACTGATCTACTACATTTGTGTCAGAGGGTAAAAAATAAATGCAACAAAAACTTAGAAGCTTTTTATCTTAAAGAAACTTCTAGGAATCCAAAAGTTTAGATTATATAGAGTTAACTTTTCTAAACTAAAGGACACAGTATTAGAACTGGTCAGAAAAGAGGCACAGAGTCCTGTGAATGGACTTCTCATGTGGTGTAACTAAACTCCATTTATTAACTACCCTGAAAGGTTCCTATTTTTCAATGGGCACAGACCAAGGGATGGTTTTATAACTGACCCATACTACTGTGCAAATTGCTCTGCCACTTGGGCTACATGATCCAACAGATCCAAAATTGGTTGGCAGTGGCCAATATAGACACTGTTTAGTCTTTGGCCGACACATACAAGTGAATCACAATGCAGGTTTAGATTTTGGAACAAGGCCCTGACATTCTCTTAAAGTAACTACTTTTGAGAGTTAACTTTTAACTTACTATTGTATATTTATTGAGACTAAATGTTTAAACATGTGCTGCTAAGTTATCATGAAGCTTGGTTGCCAAGCATGAACCGAATGTCATTTGACTTAAAAATATAGAAGTTTGGGTATATATGACAATACTCTATCGTTAGATTTAGGTGCTTAAACCAAAAAAAAATTAATGCAATCCAAGAAAATCCTAACAGTACAACTACTCAAAATGTTCATTGTCCCTGCTCTTGACTGCCTGCCTTCTCTCTTGTAGGCATCACAGGTGCCCTTGTAATAAGTTTTCCACAGCCAACTAAAAATACAAAGATTTGGGTCTGATCTATAAATGGCTGTGACCTCTGTGTAGGCATCACCCAAAAGTGCACATGTGTAGCATGACAGTCCCCTTCTAGCACAGCTGTGAAAACCAAATCTTCCGAGTAGGCAGAACATTGGAATAACACTGCCGGTGTTGAACTACACTTGGAATAAGAGATGGCTGGATATGTAATTATATACCTATTCCTGTGCAGTGAACAATGGTTTAACTGGATTTTAAGAACCTGGAAAAAATGTGATTGGAAAATTAAATTTAAAATGAAGAAGAAGGAAAGAAAGAGAAAAGAAAAGAAAAAGAAAGGAAAAATTTGGTGGTGTAGTAATTACTTTTCTACTGCTATGATAAGACACCATGATGTAGGCCACTTATAGAAGAGTTTATTTTGGGCTTGAAGTTTCTACCACAGTGAGGAGGGCAGCAGCAGGCAAGAATGCATGGTAACAGAGTAACAGCTGAGCACTCACATCTCTATCCACTAACAGGAACAGAGATCATACAGGGAATGGCCTGGAAGCTCAAAACCCTCCTCCAGTGGCACACTATCTCCAGCACGGCTTTACCTCCTAATCCTTCCCAAAGCATTCCAACTGGGAATCAAGCATTTTAAATCAAGAAATTGTTGTTGGCAGCTTTTTTTTCCCCTCCAGAGGTAACATGACCCTATTGAGGTTGAAGCCAAGGGGTACCACAAAGTCACACCATGCAACAGATCTCACATGAAAGGTTTATGGGGGTGCAGAGGCTGCCTCTGAGCAAGAATGGGGGTGGAAGGGGTGGGGAGAGATATACTTGTTTCTTATAAGGAGATGTAGCACATGCACACACAGAGAGTGTGTGACCCCCCAGAGACAGCATCACATCTTAGCAGCTGCTGATAGCCTGTCCTGCTATCCTAACAGCAGGCTGGTGGTGATGCCTGTATGCTAGCTAACATGAGGAGGGTAAATTTCAGAGAGAAATTTGTTGTGGATTCATAGGTGGGAACCTAAGAGGGAAGGAGAGAGAGAATAGAACTCATGAATAGCATGGATGTGAGAGGTCCCAGAAAAAAGGGTACCAATGAACCACTACTCTATGACTTTCTGCAGAAACTAGAGTAAAATAGAGAGGTGGGTGTGCTGATCCGTTCAATTGGTCTAATAAGGTGTCCAGGTTAATCCTCTCAGTTTTAGTCACATAAGCATATACAGACTTTAAGTGGGGTCATGCTCATTGACGAGGTAACAAACACTCTCTTCTGGCACTCCTGCCCTCCAGCAAGGTCATTCTCAAAATTGCTATTTCAAGAGGCGATGCTTGACCAAGTTGTATAACCTGTTTTAATCAATGTGTTAAATATGACAAAAGATGATTGGTAACAACACTGGTTAGTCTAGAAAGGACTCTGAAACATAATTCATAATTCTGTACTTTTTTTTTTTTTTGGTCAGGACCACCAACCTTCAAATAATGAGACAGACACTTATTATTTAAAAATGTTTGCCCTTAGCTTAAGCTTATTTTCAACTAGCTCTTCTAACAAATTAATTCATATCTTTTCATCTACATTCTGGTGCACGGTTCATTACCTCATTTTTAAACTGCCCATCCTGCTTCCTCTGTGTCTGGCTGGTGATTCTGCCTTTCTTCTTCCCAGAGGTCTCTCTGCCCAAAAGTCCTGCCTATACCTCCTGTCTAGTTAGTGACTATTCAGATTTTTATTACACCAATCACAGTAATACATCTTCACATAATGTACAAATATCCCACAATGTAACTCCCCTCAGATATGAGGTTTATTAAAAGGATTATTAATAAAAGGATTATTAATGAAAGGATTTTCTACTCAGTGTTCTACTGCTGTAAAGAAACACAATGACCAAAGTAACTCTTATAAAAAAGAACATTTAATTGGGGACCTGTTTACAGTTTCAGAAAGTGAGTTCTTTATTACGGTGAGGAGCATGGTGGCTGGAACAGTAACTGAGAGCTACATCTGATCTGCAGACCAACACAAGTAGACTCTGGGCTTGGCATGGGCTTTTGAAACCCTAAAATCAGTCCAGCGTGACATACTTCCTCCAACAAGGCTACAGCCCCTAATCCTACTTTTAAATAGGCCATTCCTTCCTTTGAGACTAAACATTCAAATATATGAGCTCATGTGGGCCATTATTCAAACAAACACAAAGGGCCTCCAGGGTCATAGTTGGACTTCAGAAACAATATAGCATGTGGAGATTTAAGCATGATAGCAGCATAAACTGAGGGACAGGCATCCCATTAAGCTTAGAAAGGAGCTTCATTAAGAGTAAGAGTAAAAGATGTAGCATGAAGTTTCTGCCCTGTCTGGGCCAGAGGTCCAAACCTGCCCCTGCCCATGGCTGCATTTTTCCCAAAAAAATGACTCAGATGCTTATATTAATTTTGTCCTGCTTGGCCTCAGGCATATATCTCAGGCATATTGATAGCTAGCTCTTTCATCGTAATTCAACCCATTTTCATTAATCTGATCTGTCACATGATCTGTAGCTCACCTGGGTTCCTTCCATCTTTCCTCCTAGGTGGCTGGATCTAGTCTCTGTGACTCCACCCTCCTTCTACCTGTACCTCAATATCCTTGCCTACTTCTAAGGTGCTCGCCACGGGCCAAAATAATTCTTGTATTTCAAGAATGATACTCACAGCATATAGAAAGACATTACCACATCAAAAAGATGTTTAGGACAAGAAGATGAGGGAACGCCCCTGTTCTAGGGTTGCTATGGAAGGCCAGAGGAGCCTCTCAGAGAGGGGCTGAACCACCCCCCAAGCAGTCCCCCTGAGGAGTCTAAGAACAATCTCAGAACAAAGGAGAAACTCTTGACTTTCTAAAACATTTTAGAAGTGGAGGGAAGTTTTGTATCTTAAGATTTGGTTCAGCATAGTATATGTACAAGGACCACAGAGGAGCCAGGTACCAGAAAATGAGAGCTTTCAAGTCATAGTATCGATGGCTTCTTAACTCTGCACCAAGTAAGACTACAGGGATTCAGGCTATCGCTTGAAGGTGCAAAGGCTTGTTCTAATACAGAACGGCACAGAAGAAACAAAGATGAATTTGTGAGAGAACAATTATATGGTCCTGGTTGCAGATAATATGAGAAATTATTATTTTTTAATCAAAAGTGGCCAAGATTTTATAAATCTCTTACATACTGTAAAACTTTTATGCAAATCTTTTTTTCTTCTCCACCTACTACATCTTCTGTTTACACAAAGGCCCTGCTGCATTCCTTCACCCTTGCTTCATTTCCTTCCTGACAATTCTTTTAAAACCAGCAACCATGAAGGACTATGGGGCTGGGTTCTAGCCAATGTGGAATAGACGTGAACTTCCTGCTCTGGTGTGCTTGCTAGCCTGGTTTGAGTCATAGTTCACCTTTTTTTTTTTTTTTCCCAAACAGAGGTTGCCTTGCTGCAGTACTTTCAGTTCCTTAATATGTTTACTGCATCACACTGATAGCCTTCTTGCCAACAGTAGCTAGGTTTGGAAAGGAGAGTCTAGTAAGCTACCACAGAGGTGTGGCCACTACTGTGTGTACTGAAAGACATAAGTGTGTATGTGGGCCAAGATGCCTGGTCCAAAGGAACTTGCTTGTGTACAGGGAGATTATGAAGGGAAAGGAATATGCAATTTGCATCCTCCAGGTTCACCTCTGGCCTGGAAGTTAAGCTGTATAAGATGAGATGGAGGTACTATTGTGAGCCAAAGGGCAAAGGGAGTACACATTAGATCCATGCTGAAGAGCCTGCTGTGAGAGTGTTGAGCCAGAAACATGAACTACTATGTTTGTGTCTTTCAGAAGGTTAGAACTTATTGAATAACAATAAATTTACAAGGTTTATTGATTTCAATGACAGAAATCTGTCACATAATATTGTTTACCTTAGTAGCTTAGCCAAGGTGAACACAGATTCTCAGTTGCAAACATTAACTCTCACAGCACACAACAAATATATCTATATTCATACATGCAGTTTACAGAATGAACACCTGTTGGAGAGAATTCATGCAACAGAATTCTAGAGGTTTTAGAAGTGACCCCGGAAAGAGTCTTTATTGGTGAACTACTGAACCAGACCAGTGCCAGGAGGTAACTGCGCCTACGGCTGCACGAGGGAAGAAGCTGCAGATTCAGCTGTGAGATCGAGGGCCAAAGCAGCTCTAGGTCAGAAAATGATCCAGATCCAAACTGGAAAACAGGAAGATGGGCAGAAAATCAAGTAGGCTATGCCACAAGTGGGAAATGAAACCAAGCTGAAACTCGGATAACAGTCCAGGAGTCACTGTTTGGAGCTCTTAGATGCAAACCCAGGCATTGGATGGTAGGTTGGGAATGACAAGAAAAATGGAAAGGGGAGGGGAGGGAAGTGGAGAGGAGAGGAGGGAAGGGGAGGGGAGGTGAAGGGAAGACATGACTGCTCCTAAGGTACGGTGGAGGAGAAAGTTCATTATTGTTATATGAGAGAGCATAGCCAGAGGCAGGGACATCTGGAAGAGTCCAGAGTGGACATTACCAGGCTGAGCTGTGGGGAGGGGGAATCAGGTACAACAGCCAGGAGGCCAAAGGTTCAAAGAGGAGGGGAGTAATCAAAATGACTGGATTATATAGGGAAGAGACTCTTGGGGAAGGGCAGCCCAACTTCTTGGCTGGAGAGTTCAGGATAGAAGGTGAGGTATGAAAGCCATGCCCTGTAACCCATAGAGACTGAGGGATACTGGCAGAACCTGGCAATGAAGTCCACTTTGATTTGTTAAATAGTAAACTTGGCTTTGTCTCTGGTTTGGAACTTAACAGGTTAATGTGGGACCATGTCATCATCATGTAGGTGTCCATCACTTTATAGAATCCAGATGAAAGAATATACACCCTGTCCTAAGTCTGGCATGCCTGGTTTCTCTGTTATGGCTTTAAAGCAATTACATGCTTTCACAGACTCAGTTTATTCAATAAATGTAGAGTCTGTCTCACTTTCTATTCCCAGAAATAAGTGACATATAAGTCTGTGCTGGATGGTTGAGGCCTGGAAGATGAAGTTTCTGTATCCACCCTGGGCCTCAGTCACACTCTCCTCAAAATGGAGTAAAAAGCTGCTTGGGAAATGGAGTCTCCTGGGCAAAGCACAGCCAGAAAAACTTTTGCTTTAGACAATTTGGAGTGGTCAAGAGAAAGGTCTAGCAAAATTTTGGAACCCATAGGAGTAATCCAATGGTTATAAAAATGACAATGAGATAAAAATGATAAAATATAATGTGACCTTTAATAGAAAGAAAAAAATCATGAATCAGCATGCAGATGGAGCCTTAATAATGGCCTGGCACAGGAAGCCATGACAGCTAAAGAGAAAAAGAGTGGAATATTGTATGGTGGCTTTTTTAAATCCAAACATAACATGGTGCCAACTTGGGCTTTGCTCCTGGTAGCCATGGCGAACAATAACAACAAAGCCACAATACAGTTGTCTTAATTAGGCTTTACTATTGCAGTAAAGAGATACCATGACCACAGAAACTCTTATAAAAAAGAAATCATTTAATTAAAGGTAGCTTACAGTTTCAGAGGTCCAGTCCATTATGATCATGAAGAGGATCATGGCAGCATGATGTGGTGCTGGATTTGAGAGTGCTACATCTTACAGGCAATAGAAAGTCGGCTGGCTGTCACACTGAGTGAAGCTTGAGAAAAAGACCTCACTTCATCCAACAACATCCATGCCTCCTTTGAGGGCCATTTTCTTTCTAACTTCTACAACAGTGCTATCAAGTACACAGGTACCATAGTGAAACTATTGACAGCCTCTAAGGAATGAAAGAAGAAAGAGTCAGGAGACCCTTCCTGACAGCCCATAACCCCCAGCCCCCAGCTTCAGGTCATCTTGAGAGGTGCAAGTCTCCATAAGAAGTGGAAGCTTGATTGAAACTGGGCCTTGATGTAGCTTTCATGAGAGCACCAACCATGATGAAATAGAGTTTGACAGTGACAAAACTGTTAGCGGCCACTCACACTCCCATAAGTAACACCTTACTCATAATATTCCTTAAGCAAGCCCAATAAGATCATTGATCTCACCAAGTTGGATTTTGATGAAACTGTACTGCTGCTGCTTAGGACCATGTCTGTGGCCAGAGTCTGGAGTGATGTTGATGGATGGCTTCTCCTACTAAGGACTCTGCAGATGCCCAGGGTCTGGTCAGCCACCTGAGACCATGTTGGTGTCCAAGAGCCATGCTGCTAACAGGGGCCATACTGATCTGGGTAGTTGTGCTGCCACCTGGGCCATAGTGACATCGAGTCCAAGATGCTGCAGAGGGTCATGGCTGGGTTCCTGGTCCTGATACAGCTGTGGTCTGTGATGATGTCCATAGTCGGTATTAGCACAGGGGGTTATAGAAATCATGAATGTAGAAAACCAAGGGCTGGTCCAGCCCTGGGATAGCTTTTCTCTGAATACTACAGCAGCAGAGCTGGTAGCTGGCACTCAGGAAAGATAGTCTCACTCCTTACCACAGGTGTGTACCTTGCCTGGGCAGTATACTAGAGCTGACCCTGTTATCAGGGACACAGGAGCGTGGGGCCTGAGGGTGTGAGAGCAGGAGAGCTGACCCTGTCCCTCACTTGTCTGTCATGTGGTAGCATGGGTGAGAGAAAGCTGTTCTCATGCACTCACCCC
This sequence comes from Sigmodon hispidus, assembly GCA_004025045.1. Taxonomy (NCBI): domain Eukaryota; kingdom Metazoa; phylum Chordata; class Mammalia; order Rodentia; family Cricetidae; genus Sigmodon; species Sigmodon hispidus. Next base: position 9,589 of record PVIH01015780.1, read on the forward strand.
TTATCACCTAAAGCAGGTGAGAGAGCTGGCCTAGGGGTCACAAGAGTGGGAGAACAAATCCTGACCCTCACCAGCTGCAGCACACAAGAAAGTGGGCTCCGCACTCCCCTGGGGAGCGCACCAGAGCTGACTCTCTTGGAGGGGTTGCACAAGTGAACCCATCCTGAGTGTGTGAAAGCAGGAAAGCTGGCCTCACCCCCTACACACACACAAACACAGACACACACAGACACACACGCACACACGCACGCATGCACGCACGCACGGACACGCTTATCCCTCCTACAGCAATCAGGGGAGAGGGATCTGTGCACGTCACCTGGACAAAACATATCACCACATATACATGCAATAAAAAATCGTGGGGGGAAAAAAAGGCTATGAACTTGAAAGGGAGTAGAGGAGGGTCGGGGGACTTAAAGGTGAAGGACGAAATGTTTATATTATAAACTCAAGAAGAAAATGATAATACCCACCACAGTAAAGGCATCTGCAGTTTCAGATTCAGTTTTGTACTTAAATCAGCCCTAAAAGATCATCAGTAATGTAAATTCCATTTGTTGTTCAAAGTTTTTAAAAAGAGAAATAAACTTGACATCCAAATACAGTTATGTGCTTAGAGTTAGAACTTTGATACATGAATTTGTGGAAGAAAGAACTCAATCCATAACTGGTACTCACTCACACTAAGATTGTGGGGTTGTTTTTTCTGAAATTTGTTTTTTGGATTTTTTGTTTGTTTGTTTTGTATTTGTGTTCTCTCCACTTTCTTTAGTTCTTGTGATGAGAAAAAAAAACCAAACAAACCCACAAACCCTGGTGAATAATTTCTGTTCATGATTTATTTTGATTGATAAATTTCTTTTTCATTTATTTTTATTCATTTGTTATCTGTTAACCAAACTCAGTGCCTCATGCATGCTAAGTAAGGGTTCTACTACTGGGCTATAGTCGCCAGCCCTACAAAGAACTCTCTCTTCAAGATTGTGGGCTGAAGCAAAACTGAAAGTACTTCCTCATTCTGAATCTGCTCTAGAATCCTCAAAGGCGGGGCATGGAAGGCAGAGATCTTTGCAGCTAAGCAGCTCAGGGCTCTGTGTTTTTTTAATAGGATTGTATCTGAGGAAGAATAAGAAAACACAGCTTAAAGTGACTGATTTCAAGTTTCTGGAATCATAGAGTTTTCAGGGAAATTTTGGTAAGTTTCTGAATTATTAAATCTTTTCTCATTTTTATGCCTCTGGTAGGAAAGCTATTGCTTAGAATTCTAGCTGTAGTTTTTATATTAATACAATCTTATAAATGAACCATTATGTATAAAATAGTAAGTTAATTTGCAACATTAGCACATTATATAAATATTTATAGCTGACGACTAGAGTATATTTAACTGGTATTAATTTGTAAATACTTTTCTGGATGGAAATGCTTTGTTAAGTGCAGTTATGATAATGAGAGCTGGTCGGGGTAATGAGTGAGTTTCTCATCATGCCAAATGGGCTATTTAAGAAACAGAGAAATAATTTAAAGTGACTCAGGAAATTAAACAATAAACAAAAAAGTTGTAGTTGAACTTAAGGTCCAACGTGATTGTGTCCATTTCTACTTTCCTTTTCTACATGAAGTAAGCCGTTTTGAAAGTTTTGTGTGCACTTCATCAAAGGCACTGCCCTCCAGAGCTCCAGAGAGAGCCATTGAAACCTTCCATTCAGACCGCAGCAGAGCAGAGGAAGTGGAGGGAGGTCTTTGTTGTTGTTTTATTTTGTTAGTGTGTTCTCCAAGAAAACAAAACTTCGTATTTAGTTTCAGTTGATCCGACCATCGCAGTGTGTGTAGCCCTCCAGGGCTGCAGCTAAGAATGAGCATCTCCTTGAGGCTTACAGATCAAGAGTGCTGTGGAGGACCCCTGAGGTGATGGTATGCTTGATCTTCTTGCTCAGCACCAGAGAGTGAAAATAGCCAAGTTCTTCTCCTCCAGAGCCAGGGATCTGTATCTGCTGTGAATAATTAACATGGTTAATAATAAGATTTTTGTTCATTCTTCACATCAGGAAGCCCCGGTTTCTAACACAGCAAAAATTTACAACTTGAAGGTCTCAAAAAAGGTTCAAACCCCTCAGAGCAATTTGACTTAGTTTCACTCCCACACTACACTTCCAGAGGCTGCTAAAATTCATCAGGCACAAAGGATTTTAAAAGCTTTACTGGATGTCATAGATTTAAATCATGCATTCGGAACTGCTAGAAGACTGGGGAACTTTTGACATTTATTTTTAGATGTTCACCTGGGCAGTGTTTGTTTTATGACCATACGCTGTCCTCTGTGAAGATTTTTTTTTTCTTTCAAGGACAAAGTAATAGAAGCATTCTTTGCAGTGATTTGCACCTAGAGAATATTTCTCTAGTGCATTCTATCACCTATTGAAAAATTAAAATGGATTGTCATATAGAGGCTGAGGGGGCACTTTAGTGTTTCAAAGGGAATTTTTGAAGAGTTTAGCATATCATATTGAGACAAGGTGTTCCACTTAACAGGGTTGAGATTTAAGGAGTTGCTGACATGTCTCTTATCTGAGAATATGTCTAATCCTTGGGTGTGTACTGGCATACTTTGTTTTGAGTGGGCAGAAGCAGCAGCAGCCTTTTGGGCAGCACTCACTGCCTGACAGAAGGGATGGGCTGTGGAGAGAAATTCTTGATGGGCAGGGCTTTCTAGAATTCTGAGTCTGGTTGAAATTCTTGTATTGCTTTTTGATTAAACCCAAAAAATGAAATCTGTCCCTAACCTTCTAGATAAGCAGAGGAAGAGAGGGAAGGAGGAGAGAGAGAGAGAGAGAGAGAGAGAGAGAGAGAGAGAGAGAGAGAGAGAGAAGATGGTTAAATATTTAACAGAGTGTTCTAGAAAGGCACATTGCTCTTGACTCTTCCCTGGGTGAGCCTATGAGGCAAGTCCCTGGCAGGAAGGTGACCTTAAGCAGAGGGCAAGGAAGCCCAGAACACAGAGAAGCCTCATCCAGGGCTTTGTAGGAATAGTGGCCCCTCTCTGGGACTGAGTGCCCCAACAGGAAGCAAAGAAAGTATATTGGGAAACAGGACATTTTCAAAGACTGCAGAAAAAAATATGTTGACTCATCGTCTTCCTTTTTTCTAAAACGTCTTTTTTTTTCTGTGACCAGTTGATAAAATCTGGGCGTTGTTCTAGTCTAATGAGCGGAACACTAAAAAGATCCAGGATGGCTAGATCCCATTCTAACAAAGCACAATAGTTACCTGGTAAGATAAGAAAATCCTTTGACCCACAGAGGGCTTTCAAAAACTGCATATTTTGATTGTAAGAATACATTCCATTTATGCAGTAAGTTCTTTTAAGAAGCCAGTATATGATATGGAATAGTAGATGGTAGACAAGAAGCACAAAACCATGGCCTCATGCAGTACACAGGATATGGGTGAGACAAATTAAACAAGATAAATAGGTGAAAATATATAAAATATTTGTGATAAGTCCTCAATAAATAAAAAATAAATCCAGGAAAGGAAAGGGAATCCTGGGAAATGAAGCCTGTAAGCCAGCAGAGCAGTGCCCCACAAGAGGATGGTATTCAAAAAAAAAAAAAAAAAAAAAAACAAACCCATGAAAGTATGGAACCAAGAACCTTGGGTATTCAAGGGAATTCCAAAGAGAGAAACAGCCCTAGACAGGAGCTTGCTCTGTCTGCACGAAGAGGACCAAGCAGCTACATTTGATTTAAAGGGTTGAAAAAGCAGCGGAATAGCAGAGGGGTCCCAGCAAGCCTGGTCACGTTAGGCCTTTCACTGTCAGTCGGATGAAGCCCTGGCAAGAATGAACAACATACTGGTGTGATGTTATCAGCATCTGTAACCCAGGTCCTTCAGGGGGAATTTTAAAAAAGTCTCTGAAAAGATTGAAATCAACAAGAGGGAAATTTGTAAAGGAGCTGTTGAACTCTTCCTGCAGCTCAGGAGAAATCGGGTTGAGAGCCTGGGACAGAAGGGAATGGTGGCAAGTAATGCTATTTATGTGCACCAGCTGAAAATTTACCTCCCAGTACAAGTAGCATGTGGGAGAGGAGAAGAGCAAGCTTGCAACATGCTTTTGGATGTTTATTTTGTTAAAATGGTTTAAGTGGGGGAAAAGATGCCATCTAGGGAAAAAGAATTCCTTTCACTATTCTATAAAGTATGTGTTTGAAAATGTTTGGGATAGAAAGTTAAGGGGAAATACATACCACAAACACTTCCTAAACAGCAATCTATTTGGTTGCATTTTAGTTTACTGTGATGTTAACTTCGCTGGTGTTTTTGTTTGTTTGAAGTAATATGTTCTCAACAATTATATTTTTAGGAAAACTAGACAAGGACCAACTTTGTCCCACATACATATCTGCTTCCTGTTGATTCACAGAACGTGACTCTTCTACATTCTAGATCACGTAGCTACAAGAGCATACAACTCAAGTTTCTAATATAAAAAGAAGTTTTCAGAAAAACCCTGGTAAGTTTCTAATCTTAAAGGCTCCTTTACCCTCTTTTACAACTGCCTTTAAAAGCTAATATACAGAGTGAATTGTAACTCCATTATCAGGGAGACTGAAGCAGGAGAATCAGGAGTTCAAAGGCAGCCTCAGCACATAGTGAGTCTAAGCTGTATGAGATGCTGTCCCACAAACAAAACCTAATTCTGAAAGCTAAAGCATATCCTCAAAAATGCATGTGCTTCCAAATGCATATGCTGTTTCCTATTGTTTCCTTTCTAGAAGAAAAGAGAAGCATCACTTCTTTCGTTGCATGTATGTAGATAGGATTGGTGCTGACTGCAGATAGCCTGGTGAGTGAGCATGCACAATATTCTGGAGGTGGAAGGGTCTGGACATGATCAAAAATCTAAGCATACTAAACCATGTAGAACATTTCCAACTACAAACTACATTTACAATATGTCAAATGTTACATCTAATCAAATAGAAACCTGCAAAGATGAATCACCATTTCAGCCAAGTCTTTCTTTTACAACCAGTATGTAGTGACTATGAAAAAAAAAAAAAAATCCTCCATCTGGGAAAATGAAACCAACTGCTTTGTGGTTGCATTTCCTCTAAGTGTGAGAGCAGGGTGTGGCCTTTTGGGCTCCAGCCAGGCTGAAGGCAGGGAGGTGTAGGCTGCTGCTGCTTAAGCCCAAATACCTTGAAGTAAACAGCCATGATAGCACACTTCTCTTACTTCACTGAACCCCACAGATAACAAAGTAAAAATTCTTTGGGAATAAACTGTAGAATTGAGTACTAATAAGAAAACGGAATCATAGAATTGTCCCACCTACCCAACTATATGGTGGAAGATTCTCCAGCAAGGACCGGCATCTCTTTCCCATGTGAACACAGAGGTTTCCTCTGAACAAAAAAACACTGATTTTTCTGCTATTCCCATGAAATATCCTGGCTGGAAAGACACCTACTGTAACCATCACCAGAGTTTTTCTAATCAAACTCCTTCCCCTGTATTCGCACAATGTAGCCTTCTGCTCCGTATCAAAGGCCAGCATGCTTAAAAATATCCCCCTAGAGGAAGACCTGACTCAGTCTTGATGTTGGAGGGAGAAAACTGGATTTGCCAGGAGTGGAGGCTGAACTAAGCAATATTGGGACCGTGGAACCGCCTGCCCAGGGGGGGCGATGGGGAGTTGTGGAGAAGAGAGAATGACCTGATGTGGTGGGAGGGGGAAGGGATCTTGAATAAGGATATACAAGGATAGAAAGTGTGACTTCTTTGTTAATAATAATAATAATAATAATAATAATAATAATAATAAAAAAGAACACTTAGATGGATAAAAAAAAATATGCCTGCAGTCCAGGATTTAAAGTTGAAATCATAAAAAGAGCCAAGGATGCAGTGTTAGTAACATTCTTCTACCCAAACCATTGTCACCCTAAACTACATACATAGCTTCTGATTGCATGGACATATCAAATGTTCTCAGAATGACAGAGAGAAAAAGTCACATGAAAGAGTCACAAATACAGTAGCTGCAGGATTAAGACATAGCTCAGTGTAGAGTATATGCCTACCATGTGGTTCTATTCAGAGAGAGAGAGAGAGAGAGAGAGAGAGAGAGAGAGAGAGAGAGAGAGAGAGAGAGAATATGAAGGAAGAAAGCATCCTACAAAATATTGCATTACTTTTCAGCTTCCATTGTAGAGGTGAGGAGCTGAGGAAGTTTGTGCTGTTATAAAGGGGTTACATCTTTCTTTTTTCAGTTCTGGGAGTTGAATCAGGTCCTTGAATGTGCTAGGCAAGGACCCTGCCATGAAACTACATCTCACAACTTTTTAAAACCTTTCAAATTTTAGTCAAGTATCACTAAGTTTCCCAGATCTCCATCCTTGAATGATGAGGAACTTCTGTAATAAGGAAGAGATAACATGACAGCAGGCTTGAAAGAGCAGGGGACATCACTAGATTTGAAGAGGATGCCTCTATTTTTCTGTAATTCAAACAGCAACGAACACACTGAGGGGAAGCTGCCACTGTGTGAAACTCCACCTCACACACATGCCACATAAACACTTACACACACATGCCACATAAACACACACACATGCCACATAAACACACACACCACGTAAACACTTATACACACATGCCACATAAACATAAACACATGCCACACAGCTCTACCACACACACATACCCTATACCATATATACACAACACATGTGCATCACACACATACCACAGAAACACACACCGTATCTACCACAAAATATACACCACATAAGCAAACATACACCATTGTCACTAGGCACACAGTAGCCAGTGAGCAGGACATCCTAATGTGCTGCCCTCATAGACAACTGTAACTACTGGAATCTCAGAAAAGGAATCCCAGAGCTTATGCTTATGATCTTTGTGATATTATAAAGAAGCAGTTGGTGGACTGAGTTACTGGAAGAGGTTTCTGGCCAAGAGAAGATACCACTTAAAACAGACCAGGGCCTGTATACCAACCATGACAGAAACATCATCAAAGAATAGTTCGTTTTCCTAGAACCGCAAGAGTCCGTGGAACCGTAGAGAGTGAGAATCTTGGATAGAAAGAGACTTCCTCCAAATAAAAGCCTGTGTGAGAAACATTCTCACCCCAGAGCAGTAATTAAGACAACCACAGCTGATAAGGAAATTGGGGTTCATGGCTGGGCTTCAGGTCCCCGAAGGATGTATGGTTACTAAGTTCCTTTTCAAAACCTAGATACTCCCCTCTTGGTCACGGTGGACGGTTTTAGAAACTGCAGTTAGGTCCATCTCTAGATAAAATGTAGAGATTTCCAAGTTTTTCTTTGCTGCACAGACATTGCTAAACCACAAATTTCCAAAAATAAAATGATTGTTTTACTACTCAGAAAAATCCTAGTTTCTTCATTCAACAAATATTGGACCCTAGTGATTCACCTATGAATGAGAAATGAAAACTGTCAATTTTCTACATGTTAGAACAGGCAAGAGTGAATGAGAGTGCTGGAGGAGAGGAGAGTCTCATTTAGCAAGAAGTGTTGGTGAAGGTGCCTGTGATAGGAGGGCCATCGGCCCAGGGGAGAGAGGTCTAAGCCCAGGAAATGGCTAGTGTGGCCTGTTCTGCAGCTTGTGGGTATGTGTAAAGAGCATCAAGGCAAGCGAGTGGCTGGACTAGACTGAGTGATCATGTCAGAAACATGGTATGTGCACAGAGTTTTGAACACTGAGACTTCAATTTTGACTTAAAGAGGTCATTTGGAAGTTTTTGAGCAGGCTGGTGACTCCACTTATATCACAAAGATCGTGTTAGTTAGTATGCTGACAATAGAATGAGGCTGAGAGTCAGGACAAAACCAGAGCATAAAAAAAAAAGTTGCTGTACAACTAACTCAAAGCACAGTCATGTAGCTTAGGCCAGGGTGATGACAGTGGGCAGGGCTGTGAAAAATGGTGAAAACAGGATGCGTAGGCAAGCTGAGTTTGCAAGTATTATCTATTACAAAACAAATTGTAAAAGCAGCCAGAGAAGCTAGTGAACACTTGGTGCTAGGAACGTAGACTAACATCTTTGTGCCTTTCTGCACTGGCAAATTGAATTACAATAAATTCACAAGGTTCAGTGGTTTCAATGACATCAATTTGCCAGGCAGTCCTGCCTACCTTAGTGATCTGGTTGAGGCAGATGCAAGTTCTTTTATCTCAATTTTAATGACTAATAATAATTGTCATATTACACAGAAAATTGCCCTCGGTGTATGTGTGTGTATGTATATGAATATATATATATGTATATATATATATATATAGTTTATAGAATGAATCCTAGTAAGTAGGGTACCACAGAGTTTAGAAAGTTTCAGAAGTGGGCTGAGAAAAACACAAGTAGAATCTGCATTGATAAGAATCTGATGCTGCGGAGTCAGAATTGAGAGCAAAAATGGAGTTAGCCGCAAAGATGAGAAGACAGAGCTAGATGGGAGCAGGAAATAGTGGGTTCCGGTGACAACTGTGGATAGGAGGAGAGTGGCACAGGCAGCTGCATCAACAGGGGGGTTCTGAGCAGAGCTGCAGCCCTACAATAGTTGAGCATCTCCGTTAGTGCTTGGTACACTCATCAGGTATCAGATGATATGTTGGTTGGCGTGGGGCCATTACCAATGCAATGCTAGGTGTCTGCTCCTCCCTCCCCACTTGCCCCTGCTCTTTCCCTTCTAACTGAACCCTTAGATGTCAAAGTGTCTCAAGCTTACTCTTTGTATGCTTTTACTTTTGCTATTTTATGGGATCCAGGTCAGAGTTACACCCTTCCCCTGGTCTTGCATGTCTTAAGATCTTGGGCCTGGTTTAGTGTTCCACAAGTCCCCACAGTATTCTTTGAAATTCCTCCCAGTAAATTTACAGGGTGGCACTCGTTCTACTCCCAGGGGTAAGTCATTTATCAACCTGCAGGATAGGTGGTGCCAGACAAATACAGCATTTACTGGCTGGCCAACTAGGGCTGCAGCCATATTCTTCCCTCAAAATAGAATTAAAGATTGATAATAAAATGAATTCTCAGAACACTGCACAGCCTGGAAAGCCCCTGGAAGATACAGCCTGATCTCAACAGTAATATTACTCTTTTTTTTAGGGCTGCTGTTAATAGATTACCAAAAAATTGAGTCATTTCAACAACAGAAATGTGTCTCCTTTGGCATGATACCAATTGTAATAGATTAGGCTCTGCTGTATTCATGTTAAATAATGGTATATATAAGCAACTTTGTCCAACAGTAAGATCATATTCTTAGTCAAGAGAAGCTAGAATGTAAGCACAGGAATTTATGTGGGCAAGGCAGAGTTTGGTCCACAAACCCATAGTAACAATGGCAAGGTCAAGTGTGTGGACATAGGAATGAAAGTGAGTTGAGGCTGAGGCCATTTAATGGGAGGGGCTAGACAAGCCAACACATTAGATGGATTAATTCTATCAAGCTATTAATGATTATGATAAAATAGTATCACCAAGCATGAAAGTCTTCTTGAGCTGTCTGCAAAAATATCTTTATATATAATATATATATATAATAGCTGAGTGTAATGGGATACCTAAAATTCCAGCCATCAGGAGGCTGAAGCAGGAAGTTCCCAAGTTTCAGACCAGCCACAGCTACATGTAGACTGTCTTTTCATTAGTAAATTATTGTGTGCACAGGTTTGTGTATCTGTGCATGCTCATATGTATGCATGTGCAAGGTTTGTGTATGTATGCGTGCCCATACGTATGTACCTGCTTGTAGAAGTCAGAAGTATCTGCAATCGCTCTTCATCCAGGCTTCTGAGACAGGGCCTCTCACCAACCCTGAGACTCACCAATTAAACTGGCCTGTCTGGCTAACAAGTACCAGGGATGCTTCTGTCTCTACTTCTCCAATGCTGGGATTTTAGATGAGAGCTCATCTTATTATATAGTTGCTGGGACTTTCCCTACTAAAGCATCTCTCCAGCCTCACAACAGACTGAAGTTTAAAATAATGTGAGATTTACATTACCAACATTGCACATAAAGGAAAGTAATCTTTTTAAAAATCAGCCTCTTTCTAAAGTGACTTAACCTTTAAGTATATGTTGAATACCTCCCTATACTATCTAGGGCTCATGAAAAGGTATGGCAAGCACCCTTCCCACGGTGTTACCCAAGCTGTTTCCATATTGCTCTAACAAAATGTTAACAGAAACAGTTTAAAGTAATGTATATTTTGGTCCACAGTTTCAGCGTTGTGTTTGCACTCCTGCTCTTAGGGAGGACCCAGAGGCAGTAGGAGTCTACACCAGAGGAGAGCTGCTTATAAACTTATAGCTTGGTGGGCCAGGAGGTAGAGATGAAAGCAGGAACTAGGGGTCAGAAATAAACTCCAAAGGCCTGTTTATAGTGACCTTACTTCTGCCCAATAAGCCACATTCCCACCCTGTAACAGTTTCACAGCCCTCCCAAACATTTGAAACATTAGATTCAAACCAGAACATGGGCAGTGCAGATATATGTAGAAAAGCAGGATGGTCAGGGGCAGGCCCCTCAGTCTCCAGGCTAGAAGAGCTGGCTACTGGTCTGTATTTCTTTGTCCAGAACATCTTCAGAGTAAACCAATGGTTGATCTTGGTTCCGAGGAAACTGTCCATTGCTAGAGCATATATACCATGCTCCTGAGACTACCAAACAGGCCTGTGGAAGCCTAGGTAGACTATCACTCAGCTCCAGTCAGCCTCCAAGGTGTCTTCCTCTCCTCTCTTCCACCATGAACTTCACTTAAGTCTGGCTCACATTTTTCTCTTACTCATTGTTCCAGTCACCCTTCCTCATATATCCCCATCCATTGTCCCTTCTGGTGTCTTACATATACCACAACTTATTACTGTAAGCAGCCTTGTGTATGCTTGGGTACCTCATATTGTTTATAGTTTTAATCCTCTTAAATGGAGCATGGGCATTGTAGAAGAACCCCACCTTGGTTAGGGCTATCACTAATTTTTTTGAACATCATTCCTCATGACTAAATAGATTCTTATTGACTAAAAAGAGACAAGCACCGGTCTCTGAATGCCAGACATTCACTATGTTCTGTGGAACCTCTGAGACCACCCAGCTGCATTCCACTTATAGGGTTTGCTGTGCCTTCTGCTGATGGTCCTGGTTAGCCCAGAACTGGGCATGACCTCAGATTGAAGCACAGTATAAGAGAATTCAAGACACTAAGACCACCCAGAAGAAATTTAACAAAGCAGTGAAGGCTCCTGAGTGGCAGGAAGGCTACAGCCTATGCCATCATTCTGATAACTATTCCATCCATGGTCGCCAGCCTTTTTCAGTGTGTGGCCCATCCCAGCACTGCGTGCTCAATTCTTCTTTCATTCCCATGTGAGGCTTTGAGAAGAGAGAGATTCTGGGTGAGTTTTTGCAAGAAATGCCAAACACAGACTACATGTACATTTAGTTAGACTTTATAATTAGTGGTTCATACATTAATAATTTAAATAGACATTCCTAAAATATCTTTAAAATTAGTTTTGTTGAATCAGCATGCAAAGTAATGAGGTTCCTTCTGACATTTTCATATACTTTGTTTTGTTGATTTCTCTCCCCAATAGTCTCCCTAGACCTCCTTGTCCTGCAGCTGATGGCTTTCTTGAACCCCTGGTAGCTCCCTCTCCACTTTCCCATCACAGGTATCCTATTAACGCCCCACCGTGTCCCATTCCCTATTCAAAATCTCCTTTCCCTCTTACAGTTCCTTTTCTAGTGTCACAGAAACACACACTCACTCACAGTCTCTCTTTCTCCCTTTCTCTCTCTCACACACACCTTATAAAAATTAAGATCCAAGTTCCTCATTATGAGATAAAACGTTCCATATGTCCTGAGCCCAGGTTCCTTCACGCACAGTTCCATACATTTTCCTGTAAATTTATTGATTTTTTTTCTTTAACACTAAATAAAATTCATTTGTATATGTGCACCACATTCTTTTAATCTGTTCATCTATGAATGTATGTTTTGGCTGGATCCATTTCTTAGCTGTTGTTGTAGTGCAAAAATAAACAAAAGTGTGCAAATACCTCTGTGAGACTTAGAGTCCTCTGATTACTTAGGGGACGAAAAAGTGGGTCATAATGGCAACTTTGTTTTTAGTTTGTTGATGAACTGATTTCCCCAGGGACTACACCAGTTTCCACTCTCCTAGCAATGAAGAAGGGCTCTTCTCCACACACCCCCCAACCCCCACCCCCGACAGCATCTGTTCTCATTTGTTTCCTCTGTGACCGCCATTCTAAATGGGGTGAGATGGAATCTCAAAGCATTTTCAACTTGTATCCCTTGCTGCCTGAGGTTGTTGACAATGTTTTTTCAAATATTTTTGTTCACTTGTATTTCTTCTTTTGAAAATTGACTATTTGGTTGATTAGCCCATTTACTGACTGAGTGACCTGTTTCAGTATTTTTAAAGTTGTTCCCATATTCTACATATCAACCCCAGGTCTGATATATAGTTACAAACAACTACCTCTTCCCTCTGGTAATTGTTTCCTTAAACATACAATACAGAAGATTTTAAATTTCACAGTATACCATCTGTCAAATCCTAGGATTATTTTTTGTGCTGCTGGAATCCTTTTCAGAGATACAGTTTGCATATGCTTGTTATCAAACTTGTGAATCACAACCTGTGCCCCAAGTCAAATTCTTAATAAGTCAATTAGAAGAGCCACGAAAGTGGAAAGGAGAAAAATAACATTGATTCAATGTAGCCTCATTATCTTTTGTCAGAATCCTCAAGTGAAGTTAAAGTTAATATTGGGTCAAGGGTTTACACCTGTAAATAGTCAAGGTGTGGTCCTGTCTACTGCTGACCCTCACTGTTTGAGTTTGAGTCTCATTCTGTAAGGGATTCTGACAAGTTTTTAGAATTATGTGTCTCTCTTTCTGAGAGGCAAGCTCTCTCTCTGGTTTGGGCCTTTCTCTTCTTTCAGCATAAGATTCCTGGAGGGAAATTCCCATTTCCTTGGGTTCCTGTATTTCAATAGTCCAATAGTAAAATTGAGAGACATAAATATCTCCTTAGATTATCCTCATTTCTACCAAATCTGTTACATTCTTAAATCTTGCTATATTATATCTTAGCTATGTTTTCCTCAGTCAACTTCAGATCTTCCATTAGAAGTGTTGACTCATTTTTAATTGTATTTTGTGCTAAATTAGAAATATTCACTTTTTTCATGTGAATATCCAATATCCATTTTCAAATGTATCCTTTTGACACTTGGGAGGAAATTTTGATTACTGTACTTGTAGGACTTATTTCTGGATCCTCTACTCTATTCCAATAGTTTATGAGTCTGTCTTTGTGGTAAATCCATGTTGCTTTTGTCACTATGGCTCTGGAGTGTAATTTGAGATCAAGTATTATGATACCTCCACATTGTTCTGTAAGCTTTGAGTTGTTTTGACCTATTCAGGTCATTATACCCACTTGCTGATGGGACTTTGTATCTGTTCATGGATTTAAAGTTTAACAAATAATCTATGAAATGTGATTCTGTTACTGGAGATCTAGTTTTAAATTACAAAAATCCCAGCTTCCACACAGATGAGTCTATAAAGAAAAGTTATCTAAGACAAAAACAGTTGTCACCTACCTAGCGGCTATTGCTCATTCCAGACTCACAGTTACAATTGCCTGTGAAATTGATATTAAAAATGACTACCAAGCAGTTTTAAGTTATTCTTGGAAGATATAATATATCCATATATAATCTATATGAGGTTATAACTGACTATGGAATTTCAATGATAAAATATAATGCTAAAATATTACTGTATTACTTTTCCAAAGAACAAATCTGAAGCTTTGACATGAATGAACAATCAACTCGACCTAAACTGATTGAAGACTGGACCAAAGAACATGTAAAAGAATGGATAACTGAAGACCTTCACATTGATGAGAAATATGCTCAACTCCTGCTCAAAGAAGAAGTCACAGGGATGGTTCTTCAGGAATTAACTGAAAAAGACCTTAGAGAAATGGGGTTGCCAAGGGGTCCAGCACTTCTGATAAGACGTATGTATAACAGATTGAATAATTATCCTGAAAGTGACAATCAGGATTCTACAAAATTTAATAATACAAAACAATCTATAAAAGAATCCCCCAAAAGGACCAAAAATGAGGAAGAAAAATCAATTTCATTCAATACTGGTCATGATCTCAGAGATATGGAACAAAATAAAGAACAAGAACCAAGTCTTCTGAATGAAAACATGTCAGGTACCATAGTGACTGAAGCCTTGGAAAGGAATAAATCCAAACCAGAACAGATGTCTTGCATGCCACATCCCTTTAATTCTTTCCATGATGAAAAACGCTACATAGAACATTCTATTCTACAAGTTGCTGAAACAGGACCACTCAATCTTATAGACCCAGTACATGAATTTAAAGCCCTCACAAATACAGAAACAGCCACAGAAATGGACATTAAGATGAAATTTAGCAATGAAGTCTTTCGATTTGCATCTGCTTGTATGAACTCACGCACCAATGGCACTATTCATTTTGGAGTTGAGGACAAACCACATGGAGAAATTGTTGGTGTGAAAGTCACCAGTAAAGATGTCTTTATCAACCACTTCAATGTAATGATCACAAAGTATTTTGAAGACAGTGACATCAAAGAAGCCAGGGCATGTATTCGGGAACCAAGGTTTGTGGAAGTTCTACTACAGAACAATACACCATCTGATAGATTTGTCATTGAAGTAGATGTTATTCCCAAACATTCTATATGTAAAGAAAAGTATTTCTACATTATGATGCAAAGTTACATAGACAAAACATGGAAACAAAGCAAAGAGAATGCACTGTTTGTGAGGGAAGGGGCTAGCTCTAAGAATATCCTGGGCAATCCCAAGCAACGAGATAGAGAGTTCAAATTTTTTCTAGAGAATTTAAAGACATGGATAGCATCTAGAAAGGAAGCTGAAGAAGAATATAAAACAGAGACTAAGAAAGAGAGTGAGGGGCTAAAACTAGGTAAACTTTTGACCAGACACCAAGGCTCACTGGATAACTCTTACTATGACTGGTACATTCTTGTAACAAATAACTGTGCACCAAATCAAATAGAACACTTAGATTTCCTAAAGGAAATTAAGTTGTTTGCTGTGCTGGATTTTGATCCTTATTCTCAGATCAAGGGTGTGGTCAAGGCTTACAGAGAAAGCCGAGTAGCAAACCTTCACTTACCCAGTCAGTATGAAGAAAAAACTACCATGGAAGAGAAAATTTCTACTCTGAAACTTTATGAGCAGCCCAGCTGGATCTTCTGCAATGGCAGGTTAGACTTGCAGAATGATTCATGTCAGCCTCTAGAGCCACATGTATGGCAGAGAGAGAGAGCATCTGGGGTCAGAAGACTGATCTCGTTTCTCACAGATGAAAATATAATGGCAAGAGGGAAGGTTTTGGTGGTATTTCTTTTACTTTCTCCAGTAGAAAACCAAAAAGATCCACTCATTGAGACGTTCTGTGCTTTCTATCAAGTTTTCAATGGAATGGACAACATGTTGTGTATCTGTGTCAACTCACATATCTACCAACGGTGGAGTGATCTGCTACAAGTAAGACTAGAAATCAAAAAAGAGTTAGCAGAACACAGCATTTCCACCTTAAACATAGAACTAGTCAACAATACCATCCTTAAACTGAAATCAGTGATTCAGTCTTCAAGAAGATTTTTGCCCTCCTGTGGATCCTCTTCAGTTATCCTGGAGAAAATGGAAGAAGATATTCTGACTGCACTGGAAATCCTCTGTGAAAATGAATGTAGAGATACAGACATAGAGAAAGATGAATATGAATTCTTAAAATTTAAGAAACTGAAAGAAGAACATTTTTATCGAGGAGGCAGAGTATCCTGGTGGAACTTTTATTTTTCTTCTGAACATTATTCTTCAGCTTTTGTGAAAAGGGATAGTTATGAAGAACTCACTACTTTAATACAACAGTGTGCAGACTCTCCTAAACCAATATTTGCCAAAGTCATCAACCTGTACCATCACCCAGGCTGTGGAGGCACAACTTTGGCTATGCATGTTCTCTGGGACTTAAAAAAGAAGTTCCGATGTGCTGTATTGAAAAACAAAGCAACTGATTTTGTAGAGATTGGCGAACAAGTGAGCAAGCTGATCAGCTACAAGGCTACCAGCCACCAAGATTACATTCCTGTTCTTCTTCTTGTGGATGATTTTGAAGAACAAGAAAATGCCTATATTCTGCAGAATGCTATCAATTCCTTTATAGCAGAAAAGGGACTGAGATATGAAAAAACATTAGTAATAATCCTGAACTGCATGAGATCTCAGTATCCAGATGAAAGTGCAAAATTAGCAGAT
This sequence comes from Sigmodon hispidus, assembly GCA_004025045.1. Classification (NCBI taxonomy): domain Eukaryota; kingdom Metazoa; phylum Chordata; class Mammalia; order Rodentia; family Cricetidae; genus Sigmodon; species Sigmodon hispidus. The sequence goes on from PVIH01015780.1 coordinate 26,051, forward strand.
AGCATTTCACTAAAATACCAACTTTCTCCCAAAGAACAAAGAGCCTTTGAGGCCAAACTGCAAGAAATAGAAAAAGAGCATAAGGACTGTGAAAATTTTTATTCTTTCATGATCTTGAAAGGTAATTTTGACCTAACTTACATACAAAATGTTGTGAAAAATACACTGAAAGATCTGGACACTCACAGCAGGAAAGCCAAGCTCATTTCTTACCTAGCATTACTCAACTCTTACGTTACAGATTCTACCATCTCAGTTTCACAATGTGAAATATTTTTGGGAATCACTTACACCAGCAAACATGGGAAACCTGAAAGTGTAGAGGATAACATGGGAACCTATTCCACCCTTCTAATAAGAACAGAAGTTTCAGAATATGGAAGGTACACCGGTATACGCATCATCCACCCTCTAATTGCCATCCACTGTTTAAAAGAACTGGAAATGAGCTATGAAATGAATAAGTGTCAAATTGCATTGAATATCCTAGAAGAAAATGTATTCTATGACTCGGGAATAGGAAGAGACAAATTTAAGCACGATGTGCAAACTCTCTTACTTACAAGACAACGTAAGGAGCATGGAGCTGAAACAGACACATTGTTTTCCCCATTAATTGAAGAATTTAAGAATGAGGAAACCGAAAAGATCTTGACGGCAGGAAGTGATCGATTTCCACAAAATGCATTTATTTGTCAAGCTTTAGCAAGATATTTCTATATTAAAGAAAAGAACTTTAGCACTGCTCTGTTCTGGGCAAATTTGGCCAAAAGGAAGTCACCTAAGAATTCCTACATTTCAGATACCCTTGGTCAAGTTTACAAAAGTGAGATCAAACAGTGGTTGGGTAAAAATAAGACCTGTGGAAGTATTAGTGTGGATGATCTAACACATTTGTTAGAAATTGCTGAAAAAGCCTCCAAAGCGTTCAAAGAGTCTCAGCAGCAAACTGATAGCAAAGACTATGAAACTGAGGCCTGGTCACCACAGAAGTCCCGAAGAAAATATGAAACATACAACACAGCTGGGTTCTTTGGTGAAATAGAAGTAGGTCTTGATACTATCCAGATTCTCCAGCTCACACCCCTTTTCCACAAAGAAAATGAAATATTGGTGGATGCTATGGTACAGTTTTTATCTGGGAAGGAGACCATTCCTCCAGACCCAAAAGATGAATATTATGCTGTTCTCAGCAAATTTACATGCCACCTACAGAATTTGCAGTCAGATTTGAAAAGATGTTTTGATTTTTTCTGGGATTATATGGGACTTCTGAAGCCAAGGAACACCCCAAAAGAAATGACAGAACTCTTATTAATAAAGAAAGTCAGCAGGTCTTTCAAGAAATATGCAGACCTTTTCTGCCGACTGGACACCAGCTTGTTACAAGGCAAAGAGAACCTGTTACTCCTAGAAGAGAACTGTAGGAAACGCATCGAAGCCTGGAGAGCAGATACATTTTCAGGACTCCTTGAATATCTTAATCCAAATCATAAGGACGCTAGCAACATGGAAGATATAGTAAAAGATTACACCTTCTTATTACAGCAAGGCCCAACCAAGCGAATGACCAAGGGGCTGACAAAGGAGACACAAAATTTCATTTTGGCCAACATTATTCTCAGTTGTCTGAAGCCCAGTTCCAAGTACATCCTACCATTTAACACACTGAAGACAAAGCTCCGAGAAGTCCTGCAGCTTGTAGGACTAAGTCATCCATATCCTGATCCTTATTTCCTGGCCTGCCTCCTATTCTGGCCAGAAAGCAAAGAGCTGGATCAAGATTCCACATTCATAGAAAAGTATGTCTTGTCCCTGAATCGAGCCTTCAGGAGACAGTACAAGCGCATGTGCAGATCCAGACAGCCCAGCACACTGTTCTACCTGGGCCAGAAGAAGGGGTTGAACAGTCTTGTTCACAAGGCTGAAATCGAGCGATATGTCAGTGACGTACAGGATTCAAATTCCTTCTGGCAGAGTGGAGTAGTTTGGGAAAAGAGGGAAGTCAAAGATCTCCTGCGCCTACTGGATGGTCAGGCTGAAGGCAAACTAATCTCTGTAGAGTACGGAACAGAGGCAAAAATAAAAATACCAGTGACTTCTGTGTACTCGGGTCCACTCAGAAGTGGGAGGAACATCGAGAGAGTGTCCTTCTACTTAGGATTCTCCATTGAGGGCCCTCTGGCATACGGCATTAAAGTAATCTAAGTACATTAGGTCAGAAGTGCTAATTAACATCTGTTATTGTACTCACTCTTTCTAGCTTATAGCATTTGATGATATTATTGGCTTAACTAAAACCACACATTGCCTCTTTTTCTCTAATAGTTTTGGAAGACTATGTAGGACAGGAAATAAATCCATAGCACAGGACTTGGCCCACAGTAGCATCCATCATTCTATATGCTAAATATGCATTCCTAGATTGACATATGTAGTTTAGATGTTTCACTTGGTTTCTGTGAGTCATACTAAATGGTCAATAAAGTCTGTGCAAATTAAATCACTTTTCTGAATTATTTCTTCACTATGACACCAGGGACTTTACTAAGAAAAATATGGAAGTAGTGATGGAGAGACAGCTCAGCAGTTGACAGCACCAGCTGCTCTTGCAGAGGATCCAAGTTCAGTTCCCACTACCTACACCAGGCAGCTCACAACCACCTAAGCTGAGCATGATAATGCCCTTCTGGCCACAACTGACACCTATGCTCACATGTTTCTCTCTCTCTCTCTCTCTCTCTCTCTCTCTCTCTCTCTCTCTCTCTCTCTCTCTCTCTCTGTGTGTGTGTGTGTGTGTGTGTGTGTGTGTGTGTATGTGTGTGGGTTTCTCCCCTCTTATTTACACACACAGAACTAAAAATAAATTTAAATCAAACAGTGGTGTGTGTGTGTGTGTGTGTGTGTGTGTGTGTGTGTGTGTGTGGTGTGTGAAGGTATCACCTAGGAAGGTTACTGTGACTTCAAGCAGCCACAGAGGCCCATTCACCTCATCTTGCTGTTAGTAAAAGCTTCTGTGGAAAGTCAATACATTGCTCCTCACTTTTCCCTGAACCCTCAGTGCTTACAGAAGTTCACACACACAATTCCTCTCCCACCTCTTTTCTTTAGGAATGCAAAGGGGAAAGAAACAGAATTCTAACAGTCTTTTGTTTGAATTCGCCTCATTCTAAGCCCCAAGTGAGCCTGCTCCATTGCCTTCTCTTGTCTCCTTTAAAGGTGGACTTTTCCCCACCTAGACTTTAGACACCATCTCTCTGCCTTCTTTTTTCTATGCCTTTATTTTTACTCTCTGTACTTGTCAGCTTGTTCTGGGTGCTTGCTTTCCTCCTCCAAGAGTGGCTTGTTTTCACCCACGTCCTCCAAATGGCTATTCTTATTTGTCCTTCACGATTCTATTCCAGGGTCACCTCCACCAGGAACTGTTCTCTGGCCATCCCCAGTCCCCACCCAATTGCTGACTTCCTCATAGCAATGTGTACCCTTTCTAACATCTTTCTAGTATAAGGACTGGCATCCCAGAAGTTTATCCCCAAGTATCTAGCAGCCAGAATCACCTCCAACAGCCTTCTAGACCTTGGAATTTGAAAGTTACCTGTAGCCAATCAAATGAAATACATGGAATATATACTATATATACATATATGCTCTATTTCTATATTTTCTTAAATGTGGTATAGCTACTCCAGACTCGGTGATTTCTGTCATCAAGAAGACTGTGCCCTGTCAGGGTTCTTATTTCCACTGAATCTGGAAGTGTTTACATAGTCCACAAACACATCCTATTTCTGGGATCCACATGTGTGTGGCTGCCTGCATTTCTAATTGCCTTCTTTCTCTACATTCTACTTCTCCGTCTGTTAACAGACTCACCCAAGTAGCAGCACTCTGAAGTGGTCTATGCTGTAGTTTATCCCTAAGTTTCTCAAGAGGCAGTTAAGACTGGGCTGTGGCATTTATAAAGTAAGACATCCCCAGGCATGACATAGAGAGGGCCTAAGGGGTGAAGAAGAAATGATCCCTCGACCATAACCGCTTTGATGTCATTTGGGCATCAAGTCCTCTCTGCAGGTTCTTGGTCTTGTTTTTGTTTTTCTGAAGACTGACTCAGAATAGAACTCATGGACAATTTATTGGGAATCAGAGGGATCAAGCCAGGGAAGCTAGAGATCTTGGCAGCTGACAGGATGGGGAAAATGGAGCAATAGAAGTGAGAGAAAGTTCTCACCTTAAATAAAGTACAAGCAAAACGACATACCCTGGAAGATAAGGGAATGCTCCAGGGAAGAAAAAGAGGTCACTGCCTAAGGCCTTTGTTCCTTGTAACTTTTATAGAAGGAGGGAAATTTGCCCACCTTGCAGAGTAAGCCAGGCTTTGGTATAAAAGCAGTACTCCACCTTTTCAGGATAACCAATGAGGAAATATTTAACCTTGATATTATTTATTTTTGCCTTGCAATAGTTGCTCTAATTAGCCTGAAACGCCAGATGTTCCTAACTTAAGAAAGAAAAATAGCTGTATTTGCCGCTTTCATTTCTAGTTTGTTGCCTTGGAGTTACGTTAAACTTTTGACAGCTTTGACTTGATATGGATTGATCTCTAGCATGTGATCAATGGAAAGCAGCTTGTGGATCTTTATCACATATAAAGCCAGGCCTAGCTTCTTCCTACTCTGGCTACAATAAAAGCTAGGCTTCAAATAAAAGCAGTTTGGAGATTTTACATTACAGCACTTGAAATCTACCTCCTTAAAATAAAATTAGTGCCCAGCTATGGCAATTACTGTTATCAGCTCAACACCTAGGAGGCAAGCCTCACGGCAAACATGTGAGGGGCTATCTAGATTAAAGTTAGCTTCTGGGAGAGTCTGAGGGGTTGTCTTGATGTCCTGGCAGGGAATAGGGACTGAAGACTGAATAAAACAGACAGGGCAAGCTGAGCCCTATCATGCATGCATTAATTCATTGCTCTCTGTTCTTGAGTGCATGCTATGTGTCTAGTTCTCTCAGACCTGTGACTGTGACTTCCCAGTCATTGCTATGGGATGGTCTTTCTGTACTCTATGAATATGTGCTGCTACCATTGGTTAATAAATAAGATGTTTTGGACTATGGCAAGATAGCTTATAGCCTGGTCAGTTTTTTAAGCAGAGAGCTGGGAGAAGGACAGAGTCTTGGAGACATGATCCAGCCACCCAAGAAGCAAGATGTAAAAGTGCCAGTAAGCCACCGGCCACATGGCAATACATAGATTAATAAAATGGGTTAATTTAAGATGCAAGAGCTAACTAGTAAGAGCCTGAGCCATAAACCAATTAGTTTTTGATTAATATAAGCCTCTTCGTGTTTATTTGGGACCAAGTAGCTTTGGGACACAGGAAAACTTCCAGCTACAGGTCATGGTGAACTGTAACCTGAGATTGGAGCCTAATAAACTCTCTTTGTCTTAAGTGGCTTTTCAAAATATTTTTTCACAGCAACAGGAAAAGAAACTCAGAAACCTACCTAGCAGGGACTCGCAGACCACTGATCACACCATTTATCTCAGAGGAAGCTAACTAAACTGAAATCCCTGTGTCTCATACCTGGGAAGCAGATGGCTGAAGCTGGGCCTTTTCTTTCTGCCAGCACCCCCTGTCACTCAGAGGGTATATGACTCCTTCAGGAGGTTTCAGAAAGGACTAGACTTTCCTCAGTTTCCATATCAACAACTATGTGAAAGGCTTACATCTATGCTTACATCTTCCAGATGAGAGAAGGCCCAGGACACCCTAGAAAAAGTTAAATTTTATCCTCCCTCAATAAAAATAACAGGGAATAATTATATTTTTCCAGGTTGGCTCATAACAAAGTGTGATGTGCATGCCTTGGCAACTGGGCTGAGCCAATTTCCTTGACACTATGAGCCTGTCTTACTACAAAGGACCAATCAGTGAAGTGGCTACCAAAATCAAAATGCTGCTCAATCCTCTCTCCCTCCCCCCTCGGTGTTTCAGCAGAAACAAAGAATGTTAACCAAGAGAAACAAAGGACACCCTCTTTCATTCATTAATTTTAATCTAAATAGAAGTTTTTGTACCTGTTCTCAGCTGTCATTCCATCACAGCCAGGGTCCCTCCTCCCTCTTGCTGCAAGTACTAGCTATAATTTTGCTGGCTCCTCCTACACATACCAGTATAATCACAAGGCCAAAAAATGGGTATATTGTAGGGGAAAGGTTTGTTAGCTCAAAAATTTGATCTAAGAAAAAGAGGTTATATCTACTGATGGCCTTTATGCTGGCACAAACCTGAGTTAGTACCTGGAGTGATATATGAGTGCCAGCATGTGATCAATCCAATTCAAGTGGCTTTGTAGTATAGTCATTCTAAAGATAGCCCATTGATTCATTAATCCTTAATCCTGTGAGGAGATGAATCCATTCATGAGGGCATCACCCTAATAGTCTCTTGAAGGTTTCACACAGCCCCATGTCTTACAAATGAAAGGTTCAACATAAGTGTCTGAGGGAACAAGGCACATTTGTACCATGATAGTATCAAACATTTATGAATGATCTAAAGGCCAGGTTGGTGCCTATTCAGGACTGTGAGCCCCGTAAAGTCCAAGCTCTGAAGTTAGGTAGGAAGAGACTCCAAGACCTGGGAAATTGAAGATGCAGAGACCTGAAGACAAATGTGACATGCTGTGTTCATTCCTGGCAAAGCACAGACCAGCATACACAGGCCTACAAACAAGCACACACAGGCAGGCTGGTGAATACATCACGTTTGATCTCGAGGACATTGTTTTAGTTTGATTTCTATTCTATGATCATACACCCGGACCAAAAGCAACTTAAAGGTTTATAAGTCTCAGTCATAGTCTATCCCTGATAGAAGGTGACGCAGGAAATCAAACAGCATAGAAAACTGAAGGCAGGAACCAAAGCAGAGAACATGCAGGAATGTTGCCAATAACTTGTTTGCCTGCATTCTTATACAGCTCAGAATCACCCAGGAGTGCCACTAGCCCAAATAACCTGGACCTTCCTACATCAATTGTTAATCAAGAAAATGTCCTACAGGCTTGCCTACAGATCAGTCTGATGGAGGCATTTTCTCAGCTGAAGTTCCTTCTTCTCAGATGACTAAGTTTGTGTCAAGCTGATAAAACTAAACAGCACAAGAAGATTTACATAAAACTGACAAAACTGGCATTCTACCAAGAATGGTTATATAACAGATTACATGACTGCTAACTCCAGGTTCACTGAACATCATGTTAGCCATCATTAGCTGATTCACAGATTGTACACTTCAGTAATAACAGCAATCCCTATGTTTATTCAAAACACATGACCAGCTAAACAATGAGATAAAAACAGGATAATATAGATATTAAGCTTAGAAATATCAGGGACATGAGATACATTTGACTAGGCTGATTTTTAAGGAAGTTTTTTTTTCCTACACTGATATCTCAGTGTGTTCTAACTATATTTTCTTCTACATTAACTTTTCATTGTAGAAACCATTCACTTCTGAGTTATTTAAACTTCTGTGGATGAGTTTTTAAAATTTCTTTCTCAGAAAATTTGCTGCTACTATTCAAAAAAGTTATTTCAGGTCTTATATTAAAGTCTTTTGACTTTGAGTTGAATTTTTTAATGCAGGGAAAAAGTAAGCAACTAATTTCATTCGTTTAAATGTGGACAGCTAGCTCTCCTTGAAGTGTTTGTTGAAGAAGCTTTTTGGTCAATGTGTGCTTTTGACAACAATGACTTGGCTGCAGATTGATTTATTTCTGGGTCTTCTATTGGTCTACACATCTGTTTGTATGGTAGTGTCATGCAGTTACCACTGTTTTCACAACCAAAGCTCTGCAGTACATTTCAAGATGCAGTATTGTGGTATATATTTGTGGTGCTTCCATATTGTTCTTTCAGCTTAGGACTGCTTAACTCCAGAACATTCTGTGTTTCTATATGAATTTTGAGATTGTTTTTTCTAGTTCTATAAAGAAGCACTTGGAAGATGAATGGAGCTCTGCAAATCAACTCCGCAAAACTGTGGAAACAGACATTTCAACAGTATTGATTCTGCAAATTCAAAGCCAACACAGTTTGTCCATCATCTATGTCTACTTACATTTCTCTTTGACTTCCTAAACTTTTTATTGTAGAGACCATTCTCTTCCTTAATTAAGTTAATTCCTAAACATGATTTAGGCTTCTGTGGGTGAGTATTTTTTATTTCTTTCTCAGAAAATTTGTTTCTACTATTCAAAAACTTACTGAGTTTTGTGTGGCTTTATACCTTTCCTCTTTGCTGAAAGTGTTTATCATCTCTAAGAATTTTCTGGTAGAGTTTTTAGGATGGTTTAAATAAGCTCATTACTAAAAGGGATAAATTTGCTTCTTTTTTTCCAATCATGCATTCCTTCTATTTCATTTATCTTGTTGGTCTGACTAAAACTTGAAGTACCATGTCAAGTAAAAGTGGAGGAAGTGAGCACCCATGTGCTTCAGATTAGAAAAGAAATTCTTTCAGTATTTGCATATCATGTATAATGTCAGCTGTAAATTTATTGCACATAGTTTTATTATATAGAGGCATGCCCTTCCTATTGCTGTTGTTTTGGTTTGGTTTGGTTTTAGGACTTTAAAGATTAGGTATGCCATTTTATTTACAGCTTCCATCTGACTGACAGGTTAATTTCTCTCCTTTGATCCTCAGCTTTTGGATGTTTTGACAGCATTTCTTGGAGATAATAAGCAGTTTTTTTTCTTTTCTTTTTTTTTTTTGCTGTTGTTTTGTGTTTTGTTTTTATCTGGTTAGTTAGTCTACATCTTTTAATTGGTGAGTTTAGGCTACTTTAATATAAAATTATTGTTGAGAGGTTCTTTGTTCTTTTCCATGGTTTTACCCTGTTTGGTTGAATTACTAGTTATTGTCCTCTATCCTTCTTCGAATTAGCAGTTTTTTGGTTTGCCTTCTCTTGAAATCCATTCTTTTCTGCACTATTATGGATAATTGTTATAAATAATTTCTGCCCAGATTTTCCGGTCTAGACCAGAGATTTGACTGGCAGTCTGGCAGAAACATTCGCAGTCACACAGACACACAGACACTTACGTTATTTTTCTGCTGATTGACCTGGGGTCCAGGCATGTTGCTAGCTAGCTCTTTAGTCTGAACTAAACGGATCTTGTTCAGCCATGCGGCTCAGTACCTTTTCTCAGAGCAACATTTCAGCTTCTTTCCTCTGCATTGTCTCCTACCTTCTCTGTGGTATCTGTCTGGCGGCACTGTGTCTGGCATCTGTCTCTGTTCTTCCTGTACTCAGAGTTTTCTTAGCCTGGTAGCCCCGCCTATACTTCCTGTCTGCCTTTTGGCCAATCAGCTCTTATTAAACCAATAGGTGGGACAATTATTTAAAATGTAACACATAATCCACTACAGCTAATATTGGTTTTATTATTCCTTTGTGTATAATAATCATTTAAGTATTTTTTTTTTAATTCTGTCTTGGTTGTCATTAATTTGTCTTTAAAAAATTCTTATTTCTCCATCAATTTTAAAAGATAATTTTACTGGAATTAGCAACTTTGTTAAGAGTTTTTACTTTTGAGCCTTGAAGAACACCATCCTTGGCCTTCTTGCATTTTAGACTTGATCATCATAGGTTTCACTTATTCTGAAATTTCTGCCATTGTATGGGAATTGGTATTTCCATCTCATCATTAATATTATTTAATTTCTTTATATTTTTTAAAATTTGAGTATGACAGGTCATAGAGAATTTCTTCTCTGGTGGTGTCATTTGGAGTTCTAAGTGTATCTAGAGTATGTATCTACATTTATTTCTATGGGCTTGAAAAATGTTCTGTGATGATTTCATTAAACTGTCAATGTTTTTATCCTTTATTTCTGCCCTTTCTTTGCCATGAGGATTTTTGGGTTTGATCTATGAATGTGTTTCATAGTTATTTGGGGCATATTTATTTTTTTTCTTTATACATGTTTATCGTCATTTTGTCTTCCATCCCTAACATTCTTTGTTTTGTGTGTCTCCTCTGTGTGTGATACTTTCCACTGTTTGTTTTTTGTTGCTATTGTTCCATACTTGTTTTGTTTGATTAACTGACTCTTCATTTTTACCGTTTTCTTCTCATAGTTTCTTGCTAAGTATTTCTGCCATGTATTTATATAATTTCTTTTCTAAACTTTTGACTGGTTCATTCACACACATTGGTAACTTTCCTAAATATCTTAAATTGACTTCATTCATTTGGTTGAGTTGTCTGATTGATTACTAATACTTCGTAAAATAGAATTTTGAATTATTTTTCTACCATTTCATTACCTCTACTTTTCAGTATTGAGAAGCTGTGAACTTACGGAAGAATCATAGTAACTTGTTTTCTCCTACTGTGTGTGTGTGTGTGTGTGTGGTATTTCTTTGTTGTGTTTTGCCCATCTTTGAGAGGTATGTGTCTTCCAGTATTTATATTTATGTCTTCTTTACTCTTTTTAGTGTGTTTGTCTTATTTCCTGTGAGTCTTTCTGGTTGTAGAGTTAGCCATTTGTTCTGAGTATGAGACTGGAAGTTTAGGGTAGACACCTCAGTTAGCTATTTTGAGTTCCAGACCTAAGAGTTAGGTCTCAAAGAAACTCAGAACAGATGGCCAACATGTCTATTAACATATCAAAGCAGACTGGCCACCAGGCTCTCTCAGCATCACAAGTACCTGTTACAGAGTCCTGGTTCCTCTCAGCAATTTCTATCCCCACCTCCTACCCTAAACCTCCCTAGGCCCTGGGCTTCCCTTCCCCTCCCCCAACTTCTAATTCCTATATAAACCAGCCATTCAGCTGCCCATTCTCTTGGCTTCTCCGTGTGCTCCTAGTTCTTCTCTTGGTCTTTTGTTCCCCTCTCTTGCCCCTCCCTCTTCTGTTCCTCTCTTGTAACCCCCGCCCCCCCATGGCTTGATTCAATTTACTGACCACATCTAGTCTACTGTTTTCTCTCACAGCCTGTGGCTGTTTTCTCCCTTGTATCTACAATAAAAATAAAAAATAAAAAACTTATCCACAATCATACCTTGGAGCCATCATGTCCTCATTTTCATTTACTGGTGAGTTGTTACTTCGACTTTTGAAACTCATTACTTTCTAGAGGGATGTGCAGACTGCTTTAACCAATATTGAGATCACCAGTTCTTCCAGGTTTCAGCTAGCCATAGAAGGCACTTGAACACTGCAGATGCTTCTCCAACAATGGTTAGAGAGAACGGCACTAGGGGTTATATCTAAAATACAAAATTGTGAATTGGGGTAAGTTTTCACTTTAGCTTTTTTTTTTTCACATGTACATGATGATGCACTTTGATCATATTTGCCCGCATTATTCTTTCCTATTCCCCTCCCACTCCTGCTGAACCACTTGTTTTTTGACCCCCACTCCCCAAACTCTGCTCTTATTTGCACTGAGTTTAAATAGAGTTGCTTGCATAAGCATGGTTAGGGGGTTATGTGCTACTTGCCAGAGGCTACAGCAATGAAGAAAACAACTCCTCCAACCCCTGGCAACAATTAACTCTCAAAATCTATTCAAGGAAGGGTCAAGCCTCAGGAGCCCCTTTCCATCCATGATGGAATGTTGATAAGCCCATTCTAGTGGTCCTGTGCAGGCAAATACAGATGTTGTGAGCTTGTGATTGCAATAGCTCTGTCATGTGCTCAAAACAGATGCTTCACTTAGGACCGAGCACCCAACAGTCATTTTCTCTCAACACTTGGACCTGTTATGAGTCTCTGCATTAATTGATCACATGAAAGAAGAAGACATTTTTGAACAAAGCTTAGAGCAAGGCTATTCTATGAGTACAAAAAAAAATATTTAGAAGGCTGTTTGAAATGTCCATTTAGCAAAACAACAAAAATTGTAACATCCCAGGTATAAGCTTTGGACAAGATTTAGAGTACCTGGCATGAATTGCATCCCATAAAGTAGAACAACTAGAAAGTGATTAACTTAACAGTGATGCCATTATTGCACCAGTGGACATGTCTTGATTAGCAGGTTAACACACAGGATTAATAGCTAGATAAGACCATTTATCACTTTTCTCCCCTAGCAGCCTGCATGGCACTTTTTAAATGTACCAAACATCCTTAGCCATCAGTGAAATACAAAATAAAACTATTTTGAGATTCTTTCTTTTCTTTATTATTATTATTATTATTAACAAAGAAGTCACACTTTCTAACCTTGTATATCCTTATTCAAGGTCCCTACCCCCTCCCACCACATCAGGTCATTCTTTCTTCCCCACAAATCCCCATCCCATCCCTGGGCAATTCATTCTTAAGTTGAGGGACATCTAGGTTGTTTCCAGGTTCTTGCTATTACAAATAATGCTACTATGAACATAGTTGAGCTAATGCCTTTGGAGTGTGACTGTGCTTCTTTAGGGTATACACCCAGAAGTGGTATTGCTGGGTCCTTGGGGAGATTGATTCTCAGTTTTCTGAGAAACTGTCATACTGCATTCTATAGTTATCACCAAGAAAATAACAGATACTTATAGTGGGATTATGGTTTTACATTCTAAATAATTGTCTAATCTACTGGTTTAATAAAACCACTGATTGGCTGAAGGCAGACAGGAAGTGTGGGCAGGGCTACCAGACTGGGAAAACTCTAGGAAGAGAAATAGCAGAGCAAAGACACCAGAGAGATGCCACAGAGAATCCAGAGAGACTAGCAGAGAAGCCAGAAGATGCAGAGGACAATTATTATACTACTCCAAGAAAAGGTACCAAGCCCATGGCTGAACAAGATAAGAATCATGAGTTAGTTTAAGACAAAAGAATTACCAAGTTATATGCCTGGGCCCTAGGTCAATCAGCATAAAATTAATATAAATGTCTGTGTATTTCTTTGGGACTGCAGGTCAGTAGGTCAGAACCCCAGGGATAGGCCCGGAAGTCCGAGCCAGAAGCATCATACTACAGATACTGGCAAGGATGAAAAACTGAATAGAGGCTTCACAGAGGGTAAGAATAGAACTACCACATGATCCAGCTATTTGGCTCCTGATGGTATAACCAAAGGTATCTATAGCCTACAACTACATATCCATATTTATTGCTACTCTATTCACAATAGTTAAGGAGTAGACCCAGCCTATGCCATGAAAATAATCCATCAGTAGATATTTGTCTAAAGGATAATGAAAATGTGGAAAATATACATAATGTAATTGTACTCAGCTTTTAAAAACCAGAAATTTACAGAAAAATTAGTGGAATTAGAAAATATTATGTTGAGTGAGTTAATTCAAGCCCAGAAAGACAAGTACTATATTTTCTCTGTCATATGAGATTCTAAGTTTGAATGGATTTCTGAGTTTAAGTTGGAGTGTCTATAGAGGGAAGGAAGCAAGAAACATAGCATGCAGGGAGATGGAAAGATCAAATTCAGACTCTGTCTAGAAGAGAGGTGAGGTGAGCAGGCCCCGGCGCTTGATTCCCTGACCAGAAAGTCGTGTTCCGAACCAGGATCACTCTGTGGTGCTTGATCCCAAATACTCCTTAGCACACAGGACTAGGGTTTGGCTATGAGGGGCTCCACAAGCCACACCTAAAAGAGGGGACACTGCACGTCCAGCTCCACCTCCAGCTCCACCTCCAGGGCAAACCGCATAATCAGAGAAGGACTGAGGTCTTGAAATTTAGACCCCTGCCCAGAGCAGAGTCAGAGATCGAGCAGACTCTTTGCTCAGAGGAGAGAGGAGATGCACAAGCCCTCTTGCCACAACTGACTAGGAGTCACCTAATCATGAACCACGGAAGCCATAGGCAGATGCCAGTGTAGAAATACATATAATATTATAAAAAAACAACAACGCAACTCCTGAAGAAACTGGTGGTTCTACAACTATAAGACCTGTACAGAGCAATGAAGAGGAAGCAGAAGGAAACAACATCAAAATCACCTTTAAGATCATTGAAGCCTTCAAAGAAGATATAAAAAATTCCCTTAAAGAAACAGAAGAAAATACAAACAAAAAATTGGAAGAGATGAACAAATCCTTGAAAGAAAACCAAGAAAAGGTAAACCAAAAGAATGAAAGAAACATTCCAGGAACTAAAAACTGAAATAGAAGCAACAAAAAAGGCACAAAATATGGCAAAGATAAAATAGAAAACTTGAAGAAAAGGGCTGGAACTACAGATAGAAGCATAACTAACAGAATCCAAGAGATGGAAGAGAGAATCTCTGGAGTGGAAGACTCAGTAGCAAAAATAGATATATTCAGTCAAAGAAAATACTAACACCAAAAAGCCATAACACAAAATGTTCAGGAAATCTGGGACACCATGAAAAGACTTAACCTGAGAATAATAAGAATAGAAGAAGGAGAAGAATACCAGCTCAAAGACACAGATAATGTATTCAATAAAATCATAGAAGAAAAATTTTCTAACTTGAAGAAGGAAATGCCTATAAAGATATAAGAAGCTTATAAAGCACCAAATAGATATATCTGCCAAAAAAAAAATCAGTGTGCCACATAATAATCAAGCCACAAAATATACAGAACAAAGAAAAAAATCTTAAGAGCTGCAAAAGAAAAGGGCCATATTACTTATAAAGCCAGACCCATCAAAATAACTCCTTACTATTCAATGGAATCAATGAAAGCTAGAAGGGCTTGGTCAGAAGTTATACAGTCACTAAAAAAGAATGGCTGCCAAACTAGAATACTATACCCAGAAAAATTATCAATCACCATAGATGGAGTAAACAAGATATTTCATGACAAATCAGACTGAAACAATACCTATCTACCAAACCGGCCCTCAAGAAAGCATTAGAGGGAACACTCCAAACTAAGGATCCCAGATACACCCTTGAAACCACAAACAATAATTCCAGAGAAGAATAGCCTAGAGAAAGGAAATACATACAAGTTACTACCAAAAATAGCAGGAAACATCAACCAGTGGTCACTAATATCCCTTAATATCAAAGGACTCAACTCACCTATAAAAAGACACACACTAACAAGATGGATACAAAAGCAGAAGCCATCCTTCTGCTGCATACAAGAAACACACCTCAACCACATAGACAGACACAGGCTCAGAGTAAAGAGTTGTAAAAAGATTTTCCAATCAAATGGGCCTAAGAAACAAGCTGGGGGTGCCATCCTAATATCTAACAAAGTAGACTTCAAGCTAAAAGCAATTAAAAGGAACCAATATGGACATTACTTATTCATTACAGGAAAAATTGATCAAGAGGAAATTTCAAGCCTGAATATGTATGCCCCTAATATAAGGGCACTTGGCTATGTAAAAGAAACACTGCTAAAGCTCAAATCCCACATCAGTTCTCACACCCTAATAGTGGGAGATTTCAGTACCCCACTTTCACCCCTGGATAGGTCAACCAGACAGAGACTCAACAGAGAAATAAGGAGTCTAAAAGAGGTCATGATGCAAATGGATTTAATAGACATCTACATAAGCTTCCACCCAAATGCAAAAGATTATACAAATTTCTCAGCTCCTCATGGAACTTTCTCTAAAATTGAATACATAATTGGTCATGAAGCAAATATCAACAGATACAAAAAAATGGAAATAATCCCTTGTATCATATCTGACCACCAGGGCCTAAAGTCAGAGTTTAACAACGTCAAAAATCACAGAAAGCCTACCAACTAATGGAAAGTAAACATCACTCAGCTGAATCACCTCTGGGTCAAGGGAGAAATTAAGAAAGAAATCAAAGTCTTCCTAGAATTTAACTAAAATGAATCCACAACATACCCAAACTTGTGGGACTCAATGAAAGCAGTCTTAAGAGGAAAATTCATAGTGCTAGATGCCTATATGAAAAACCTAGAAAAATCCCACACTAGAGAACTAACAGCTCAGCTGAAAGCCTTAGAACAATTAGAAGCAAACTCACCTACAAGGAATAGATGGCAGGAAATAATCAAACTTAGAGCTGAAATCAATATGATTGAAACAAAAAGAACAATACAAAGAATCAATGAATCAAAGAGTTGGTTCTTTGAGAAAGTCAACAAGATAGATAAACCCTTATCCAAATTAATTAAATATCAAAGAGAGAGTATCCAAATCAACACAATTCAGAAACGTGAAGAAGAACATAACAACAGACATCGAAGAAATCCAGAGAATTATCAGATCATACCTAGAAAAAATGGACAGCTTTCTGGACAGGTACCATTTACCAAAATTAAATGAAGAACAGATTAATTACCTAAACAGACCTATAATCCTTAAGAAAATTGAAGCTGTCATTAAAGCCTCCCCCGCAAAAAGAGCCCAGGTCCAGATGGTTTCAGCACAGAATTCTAGTAGACATTCAAAGAAGAATTACTGCCATTGAAACTGAAGGAATATTGCCAAATTCCTTTTATGAGGTTACAATTACCCTAATACTGAAGCCACTCAAAGACACAACAAAGAGGGAGAATTACAGACCAATTGCCCTCATGAATATTGATGCTAAAATTCTCAACAAAATTTTGGCAAACTATATGCAACAATATATAAAAAATATCATCCACCATGACCAAGTAGGCTTCATCCCTGAAATGCAGGGGTGGTTCAACATACAAAAAACCGTAAACGTCATCCATCATATAAAAAAACTAAAGGAAGAAAAAACTATATGATCATATCCTTAGATGCTGAAAAAGCCTTTGACAAAAATCCAACACTCCTTTATAATAAAAGCTCTGGAGAGATCAGGAATATAGAGGAAATGTCTAAATAAAATAAAGGTGATTTACAAGAAGCCGACAGCCACCATCAAACTTAATGGAGAAAAACTCAAAGCAATTCCACTAAAGTCAGGAACTAGACAAAGATGTCCTCTCTCCCCTTATCTATTCAATATAGTTCTCAAAGTTTTAGCTAAAGCAATAAGAGAACAAAAGGATATTAAGGGAATACAAATTGGAAAAGAAGTGAAATTATCTCTATTTGCAGATGATATGATTGCATACATAAGTGACCCACAAAATTCTACCAAGGAACTTCTACAGCTGATAAACACCTTCAGCAATGTAGCAGGATACAAGATTAACTCAAAGGAATCAGTAGCCATTCTATACACTAAAGATAGAAGGGCTGAAAAAGAAATAAGGGAAACATTACCCTTCATAATAGCTGCAAATAGTATTAAATACCTTGGAGTAACTATAACCAAAAAGTAACAGATCTATTTTACAAAAATTTTAAATCACTGAAGAAAGAAGTTGAAGAGGATATCAGAAAATGGAAAGTTCTCCAATGTTAATGGTTCAGTGGGAACAACATAGTCAAAATGGCAATTCTACCAAAAACAATCTACAGATTCAATGCACTGCCCATCAAATCACAACACAGTATTTTACAGACCTTGAAAGAACAATACTCAATTTCATTTGGAATAACAGGAAAACCAGGATTACCAAAACAATTTTGCTCAACAAAAGAACCTCAGGAGGCATCACCATCACTGACTTCAAGTTATACTATCTGGTACTGGCATAAAAACAGACTTGTGGATCAATGGAATAGAATTCATGATCCAGGCATTAACCCAAAAACCTATGAAAACCTGATCTTCAACAAAGAGGCCCAAAATATTCAATGGAAAAAGAATCTTTAACAAATGGTGTTGGTATAGCTGGTTGGTAGTGTGTAGAAAAAATGCAAATAGATCCAAGCCTGTCACCCTACACAAAACTCAAATTCAAGTGGATCAAAGACCTCAACATAAACCCAGTCACTATGAACTCGATAGAAAAGAATGTCCGAAATACCCTTCTATGAATGGGCACAGGTGACCACTTCCTAAATATAACACCAGTGGCACGGACACTAAGATGAACAATCAATAACTGGAACCTCCTGAAACTGAGAAGCTCTGTAAAGCCAAGGACACTGTCAATAGGACTAAATGACAGCCTACAGAATGGGAAGATTTTCACCAACCCTATAAGTGATAGAGAATTGAGCTGTAAAATATATAAAGAACTCAAGAAACTAGAGCCCAAAACCTTGAATAACCCAATCAAAAATGGGGTTCAGAACTAAAAAGGGAATTCTCAGCAAACGAATTGCAAATGGTTGAAAGGCACTTGAAAAAGTGCTCAACATCGTTAGCTATCAGAGAAATGCAAATCAATTCATCTTTAAGATACCACCTAACACCTGTCAGATTGGCTAAGATAAAAGACACAAATGACTGCCTATGCTGGAGAGGTTGCAGAGCAAGGGGAACACTCTTCCATTGTTGGTGGGAGTGTAAGCTTGTTCAGCCACTCTGGAATGCAGTATGGCAGTTTCTCAGAAAACTGGGAATCAATCTCCCCAAGGATCCAGGAATACCACTACTGGGCATATACCCTAAAGATGCACATTCACACTCCAAAGGCATTAGCTCAACTATGTTCATAGCAGCATTATTTGTAATAGCAAGAACCTGGAAACAACCTAGATGTCCCTCAACTGAAGAATGGATTAACAAACTGTGGTACATCTACACAATGGAGTACTACCCAGAAAAAATGATATCCTAAAATTTGGAGGCAAATGGATGGATTTGGAGAATATCCTCCTGAGCGAGGTATCACAAACCCAGAAAGATAAACAGGGGATGGACTCACTTGTTAATGGACTCTAAACAAAACAAAACAAAACAAAAGCAAAAAGCAAAGCATGTCCAATGTGAAAACCACAACCACAACCACTGAACAGGTTGGGATCAAAAACACCTTGGACTGACTCCTTGGATCCCACTCCCCCTAGAGGAACACCTGACTCAGTCTTGATGTTGGGGGAAGAAAATTGGATCTGCCAGGAGTGGAGGCTGAACTGAGCAATATTGGGACATTGGGACAATGGGACCTTGGGATTGCCTGCCCATGCTGGGTAGGAGATGGGGAGATGTGGAGAAGAGAGAGTAACCTGAGGGGTGGGAGGGGGAAGGGACCTTGAATAAGGATATACAAGGATAGAAAATGTGACTTTATTCATAAAAAAATATCAAATGTGTGGGGGAGGGCTAGTGAAATACATGTTACATGGAAGTAGACGGGAGAAATACAGGAGGGGAAAGAAATAAATGAGGGTGGCATGGGGTGGGGTTGGAGAGATGGGAATGAAGAAAAGAAGGATTGAGGGGAACAGTTGTCCAAAACTGGAAATTATAAAAAAGCCATATAGAAACACGTTATTTTATAAGATAATAAAAATAATATATTGGGGGGAGTATGAATAGAGATACCCTGCAAGGTTGTATAATGTTGGCCCTAGAAGCCATAGGAAAATCCTAGTGTTAGGTATGGACAGAGAGATTATAGAAATCCCTAAAACAATACAGGCCATTGCCAGTCTTCTGGTTGTCCATGACACCTAGAATGGTAAGATCCTACTATGGAAGATAGCACACATTTGGTTTTAGGGCATAGGAAATCAGACTGGAAGTGATTTGCAGACTCTCCATGTTCCAGTCCAGATCTTGTGTTGTCTTTTCTTAGAAATAACAAATATTTCTTCATTAATAAGGCTCTTTGAATTCTCTATGTGATATTTTTAGACAATTAAAGATGTCAAAGCAATCATTTAATATCTTTATAAATATATCTTTATATATGTATATATGCCTACACATATATATGTCTACATATATATTCTTTTTTTTTTTTTTTTTTTTTTTTTTTTTTTTTTTTTTTTTTTTTTTTTTTTTTTTTGGAAAAGCAATCTGTTCTAGTTTTATTCATATTATCTCTAGTTTTACTTCTTCCTTTTTTACAGTCATATATTGAAAATAAGTTGCTATAGTCTCAGAATATGGGTACATTCCCCCACACACACAATTTATGTAGAATATAACTTTAACATACATATATATTCTTAACTAACTTTTCTTGCAGCACATCTCTTTGAATGGCTTATCTAGTATACAGATTTATAAACACAAATGGCAAAAGCAAAGTAATCTAATAAAGTGTTGGCATTGCATTGCTATGAAAATCTTAGCTTACTTGAAATTGACATGCATTTAGTCTATATCTATATAAAAGATAATCTATATCTTTTTAAAGCCTGTGTTACATTTGATTCCTGAGGATGTATGTTGATGGTATCTTACAGTAAAGCCTTTGGTGTTAATTAGGATTATATGGTTCATGAGTGAATCTAACCCTCACAATATTCATAGTGGCTTCTTCAGATGAGGAAGAGAGACCCAACTGAGCAAGCCTGTTCTGCCTCAGCCTGTGCTGGTCTGTCTATCTGGGAACATGGGGATCCCACACGTGGGGATCCCAAGCAGCCAGAAGGTTCTTCCCAGGTGCAGTCCTTTGCCTGGGACTTTCTAGCCTCCCAAACCCATCTGGAATACATTTCTCTAGCCTATGAATCACTTAGTCTGTGGTATTCAGTTATAGCAACAAAACCTATAACAAAAATATTAAATATTATAAATTAAAGAAAACTGGTTTTCTCAGGGGCACAGTATCACTCATACTTTGCTTGTAGACATCAGGGCTCTCTGCTAGTCCTCAAAAATCTTAAGTCTTTGGGCTTTACTCAAACAAGGTGGCTTAGTTGTTACTAGCAAGAAACAAAATAGCATTTCAGTAAAATATCTCATATCAGAGAATCGAAACTATGAGGGAAATGCTTTTTTTTTTTTTTTTTTAACTTCTATATCCTGCCAGCATCAGACACACCCTGATGCTTCTCAGCCGGTTTGAGCTGGTATTCAGGCGGATGTACTGACTAGTTAAGCTTTCAAGATTAAGTGAAGTTTCTTTTCTCTGACATCTTAGTGGGAAGAAAATACAGACACCAAACATTTTTTATACTTAAACGGACAGTTTTTTTCTTTTTTTTCCACACATAGAAGAAATTTGAAAGTTTAGGTAAGTATAAAATCTCTTCTATTATTATTATTATGGTGTTCATAGCAACCATTTTTTAAACAGTCAAAAATGGACTTTATGGTTAGATAATTTAAATATACTTCAAAACTAATAATATTCTGAACCTAGAACTTCTGGACTATGTGGTGTTGTGAAAGGGTCTGCATTATATTAATCATAGCATTTTATTAGAGATGCAGTTGAAAATTAGGAAAACCTCTGTTAATATCCCTCAAAGAAAAACAGCATCTTCAGAAAAAAAAATGAACATTTCAATGTTTACATTAGTGAAAGATAAAATCCCCAATCAATCTAAGGGACAGGAAGTTTGTAAAGTGGTGTCCTTGACAGCCTTGGAAATTAATGTCAAATTAGATCTGTCTGGGAGAGGCACAAACAGACTGCTTGCTACTGCAGCTTCTTAGTAAGCTTTGGAATTGTGGTGGTTTGTGTTCCTGGTGAGAATCCTGATGATTTCTCCCTGATAGTAATTGGTAATGTCATTCTAGAAGACTGTGTTGCTGAATAAAGGCCTCCTTTCAGAAAAGCTGACAACCAGTCTACCCTGTAATTCATCAGTGTGGAGGGGTGTCATGTAAATTCTGTTTCTTCTTTACACTGTGTAAGCTCAGAAGCAACTCCGAGGAACACTTTAATATATATGTAATACAAATTATAATCCATATAAATAATATATGTGTAATATTGTAATATATGTAACATTATATATATCTTAAAATACAATATTTTAGGTATAAACTATACTGGAGAGCAACACACACACACACACACACACACACACACACACACACACACCACTTTTTAAAAATTCTAATTAGCCTTCCTCCTGTTCTTTTTTCCTGAGGGATTTTATGTATGCGTGATCCAGCAGCACCTTTTAGGGTTTCTGCAAGCCTTTTAGGAACATGGGACATTTACAGAAAGCATTAATACAGTGGCATATGGAAAGAAATCTCATCCTCTAGAATATATTCCCTCAGAGTGGCCTCTTGGGTAGTTTTAAATGATTGATTGAAGGAAGAGCTGTCGAGACTCTACAGGGGCTTTAGAACAGTGGTCTCAGCCTGTGGGTGGAGACTCCTTTGGGGTGTGTGTGTCAAATGAACTTTTCACAGGGGTTATCTAAGACTACTAGAAAACACAAATATTTACATCACTTCATAACAGTAGCAAAATTACAGTTATGAAGTA
>PVIH01015781.1:0-48202 GCA_004025045.1 Sigmodon hispidus
CCATGTGACATCAGTCAGTGTGCTGAGATGCCCATGTGACATCAGTCAGTGTGCTGAGATGCCCATGTGACATCAGTCAGTGTGCTGAGATGTCCATGTGACATCAGTCAGTGTGCTGAGATGTCCTTGTCACTGTGATCAATGTGCTGAGATGCCCATGTGACATCAGTCAGTGTGCTGAGATACCCATGTGACATCAGTCAGTGTGCTGAGATGCCCATGTGACATCAGTCAGTGTGCTGAGATACCCATGTGACATCAGTCAGTGTGCTGAGATGCCCATGTGACATCAGTCAGTGTGCTGAGATGCCCATGTGACATCAGTCAGTGTGCTGAGATGCCCATGTGACATCAGTCAGTGTGCTGAGATACCCATGTGACATCAGTCAGTGTGCTGAGATGTCCATGTCACTGTGGTCATTGTGTGCTCTCTTTGCTGTCAGTGTAATAGGTTGATTACCAACACTAAGTAAATGTTCCCTCCTGGCCTCAGCACAGTCTGTTTGAGGTCTATGCTCTTTTGCATAGCTGCTCCTAGTTATTCTAACTTGTCTGTGTTCAAGTTCTTGGAAGATTGATTGCTAATTTTTTTCCCCTGTGATATCTTGTCATATGATATAGGATCAAGCTCCTGTTATCCTAGGAAATGTAATCAAAAGTGTTTTTGTATTCCAACTCTCTGGGAGCATTTATGAGGACAAAGGTTGATTCCTTCTTAGGTATCTGGTATTGTGAGACCCTCAATTCACCCCCAACCGTCCTAGTCATGACCATATATGGAAAAATTCCCAACTGTCCTAGACATGCCCATATCTGGAAAGTCCCCAACTGCCTCACCCCCACTCAAAACTACAGACTGTCCCAACCCTGAGGGCAGCGAATGACAAAAAGCCACCCCAAGGAACCATCATAACTAAACAAGAACTCCCCCTTGACTAACCAATCATAAAAATGACCCATACTCAGGTACCCTGGCAACCAGCTTTACAGCTTTCCCCTTTAAAAGCTGAATGCCTGCAATGTTCGGAGCCTCTCCCTGCCTCGCTGCATCGAGCGCTATGGACAGGCTCCCTACTGGCTGGCCGATTTGTATACCATTTTCAATAAACCTTGCAATTGCATTCCAGACTCCCTCGGTCTCCCGTGGTCTCTTTCGGGGTCCCCACTCTGGGCACAGTAGTATGATATAAACTGATCAGCTATCACATGAACATGAAAGTACTTTGGGGGACAGGGATGCCCTCAGTTTAGTAGTCATGTAGCTATGCAAATCTTATTTCTTCTATTTATTGCTTACAGCTCTATAAGAATTTCAATTGTTTGTTTCCTTTTCAAATTTATTAAAGTCAGTATTGCTGTATCTTATTATTGTCCATGTAACATTTGAATGGCTGTGATGCTGTCGTATGAGATTTCTGGCCCACCTACCTCTGAGATTCGGACCCACTCACAGCCCCACTGCTGCTTAGACCCAAATAATCACACAGACGCTTGTGTTCATTTTGTGATGATTGACCTGGGGCTCAGGCATATAACTTGCTAACTCCTTCATCTTAACTCAACCCATGGTTCTTGTTCAGCCATACAGCTCTGTATCTTTTTTCAGCATCATTTCAACTTCTTTCTGCATCTCCTGGCATCTCTGAAGTGTCTTTGCTCTGCTCTGAGATATTCCCGAAGTTTTCTTAGTCTAGTAGCCCCGCCCACACTTCCTGTCTGCCTCTGGCCAATCAGCTTTTTATCAAACCAATAGGAGGGACAAATATTTGCCAGGTACCATAATCCCACTACATAATGCCTTCTCACTCCTGGTATTAATTGAATCTGTCGACCTCTTTAATAATATGACATAGATATTGCATGATGTTTATCAATTTTAAAAAATTTATTTATTTTTTTATCTTTGCATATGAGTGTTTTGCCTGCATATCACGTGGCTGCCTGTGGAGGCCAGAAGAGGGTGTGGGATCCCCTGGAACTCAAGTTATAGACAGTTGAGAGACATCATGTGGGTATTGAGAACTGAACTGCATTCCCTTGCAAGAGCAGGCAGAACTTTTACCTGCTGAGCTCTCTCTATCCCCATGATTATCTGTTTGCTGTTGTCATTGCTGTTACCTTCCTTCTACACCCTTGTATTTAAGGATGTCTGACTTCCATCTCAATTCTTCCCTCGCATATGGCTGGGGAGCAAAAATCTCACAGTCATGAGCTCCTCTGACAAGGTTTGGATTGCCATTATTTCTAACTGCTAGGCATTTTTACCACTGAAGCCAAGTTCTTATGTGTGATTCTCAACTTCTAAGAGCTTGGGGAATTTCTTACTTTGTGTTGTCATTTTTATTTTTATTTATTTATTTTATTTAAAATGTTTTTTTTTCCATATCTACCATTGTTCCCCCTCTCTCCCCTGCTCCTCATCCTCTCTCAGCCATCCCCCCATCCATTCCCCAAGGAGGGCAAGGAGTCCCAAGATGAGTCATCTCAGTCTGGTATATCCAGTTGAGGTAGGCCAAGTCCCTCCCCCCAGTATTAAGACTGAGTTAGGTGTTCCTTTGTAGGGAATGGGCTCCAAGATCTCAGTTCATGCACCAGGAATATACTCTGGTCCTACTTTGTTGTCATTTTCAGTTCAATTGACTCATTGTACTAGCCATGATTTATAATATTAGAGGACAGAATCACCCACAGCCAAGTCATGAAGGTCAGGAAGTCGTGACCCAGGCCTTTAGTACCATCACTGGAAAGACAGAGATTCATTTGAATTCAAGGCTTTACAGACAGGCAGTGGTGGTGTGGTGCTTGCTGTTAGTCTCAGCACTTGGGATGCATGAGGCAGGTGGATCTCTGTGAATCTGAGGCCAGCCTGGTCTACAAACAAAGTTCCAGGACAGCCAGGGGTGTTACCCTGCTGGAGAGGTGGCTCTGTCCTCTGATATTCCTGATTGATTTTATTAAATATACAATATACCACAACATTTCCCTGCCTAGACTTTTATTTTTAGACCCATTCTTGGGGGAGGGGGTTGTCACATGTACTTTGTAGCCCTCTGGCTTCTGTGCTATATCATCAGGAGCCACACTAGGTTCTAAACCTTTTACCTTCAGTACCCACCTTCATGGTCACTCCTGTGTAAAGGAGTTTCTAAGTCATACCCTAAGCTTCATTGTGCATCTGGAATGGGAATGGTTGTTGCCTGGAAACTTTCTCCCAAACTGTACTGTTTTAAATGTGCTGACAGTGAACCAGGCATCAGCCTCCCAGACTCCAGGTTGATGAAGTAGATCTGAACCAGCTTTCATTCTCACATCTTTGTGGTTTTGCTTCCCAGCCTGGAGACCTGCAGGGTCCTGCTCAGGCTTTCAGATTTCTCCAACAAAGATGTCTGTCGGATTTTTAAATTATATACACATTATAAAGTTAAAGAAGCAGGACCTGGATCTCTAAAATATAACGATATATTCACTCCTGCCAAAGAGTAAATTTTTTTTTCAGAATATTTTCTCTAATCTCACTTGTGACTTAAACTTGGTCTGTACATAAAAGAAAAAAGCCTAGGGCTAGCAAATCAGCATATGACCCAGTTTCTGAAATCTCCTCAGTCCCATGAATGTCTCTATAAACCACCTCATTGGAAAGACACTAGCTAGCTTCTTCCTCTAGGGAGGGCTTCACTGAAGCAGGTTTCTGAGCTATTAGGAGAATCTTTCCTGGAGAGTCTACCCTCCCCTGACAGCTTCAGCAAAACACACGAGTCTTGTCTACCAAAGTCCACCTTGAGGAGCCAATGAGCATATTGGGCTTATAGAGCATGGGTGAAGGGCTGCCCTACAGCATCTGCACCCCCAGGAACTCTTACTCCAGCATAGATAACATGATGGCTTCCCCATAGCTGCCTAGATGAAG
The DNA here is from genome assembly GCA_004025045.1 of Sigmodon hispidus. Lineage (NCBI taxonomy): Eukaryota > Metazoa > Chordata > Mammalia > Rodentia > Cricetidae > Sigmodon > Sigmodon hispidus. Next base: position 3,908 of record PVIH01015781.1, read on the forward strand.
TCCTCTCATAACTTAATCTTTCATTCACTGTACACCTGGCCACCTCTCAAGACCTTGAGGTCACCTGAAATTAGGGCATAATGACAGACAAATGGCTGAGAGGTGCAGGAAAGAGCAGCCGGTCTCAGGTGGCTTTCCCCACCTCTCCTTGTATGATGGAGTATCAACCATCCTCATCTCTGGGCTCTATTCCAAGAAGCCACAGCTACTCGGATGAAGATGACAGCTACTATGGCAAAAGGATTGTGCTCTACAACAGGCTCCTTCATGTCTAAGGGCACAGGGGTAAAAGGAGAACTTGTTCATACTGGCTTTCTGTGTGGTGTTTTTCTTTTTGGTAGTTATACATATCTGTTCTTTCCCCCACACACACACACACACACTTACACACACATACACCTTTGCCACCAGAGACAGAAGAGCTAATACTAACCACTGGGCCCTTACCAATTAAGCCTTAATGCAGGACATTTTGACAGGTGTCTTTGGAGACATACTGTTTGTTCTGGGGCTAAAGAGCATGCCACAGGCCATCCTCCCCTGAAGATTGCCAGGGAAGAAGTATGTTCTTCTCTAGCTTCTTACAAGTGAGTATATTTTCTTTTCTGCCACTTTCAAAGAGTAAAGGAGAATACTGGCCTAAATAAAGCATGGAAATAAATATCTTTATTTTAAAATATTTATTTATTTGTAATTACATTGTATGTATGTGGACTTGTGTGGGGTCTGTTCACATGACTGCTAGTTCCATGGAGCAAGTGTTTGTGAGCCCGCCCACAGGAGGGCAAGGAACTGAATTAGGGAACTCTCTAAGAGCAGTGAGGACTTTTAACTGCTGAGCTATCTCTCATGTCCCTCCTATCCTAATTTAGATGGCAAAAAAAGGGCAAGGTCAGCTGACTCAGGACATTGTGCCTAGTTTTCATTTTGTTTCCAACTTTTATCTGTCTTTTCAAATATCCTAATTGTGATATTAGACGTTCCTTTTCTACCTCCTCTGTTTATCTGGTAACTCACAGAGTGCCTTCAGTCTGAGTAGGTGATCAACCTCCCCATGACCAGCACAGCTGAATGGAGATTTTCCTTCTCTCTCAGGGAAGAAGTGGCCACTCCTAGAAATTCCAGGATTCCAGAAAAGTTAGAGTGATCTGCCTTTACCGTTGGATCCCTCCTAAGGCTTAAGTGTGGAAAAATATATTTGTCTGATATATCAAAAGCCCTCTCATGGGAGAAAAAAAAAAAAAGACTAGAGAGATAACTCTGTCCTCTGATATTCCAGACTAATTTATTTTATTAAATATATATCACTGTAGCTTAGCTCCAGTAGCTTCTTTCCAGGGTGATACAACCCTGCTCTTAATAGAATTTTCAATATTTTCCTTAATTTATAAAATGATGTTTCAGCTATACAGTGTGGTTCAAGAGTTCATTAGACACCCTGGCCATCTATTATAGATTTAAACAACATCAGAGTCTAAATCACATTTTCCCCATTTTCTATGAATACATTAGAGAAAGTCAGTCCCCATGCAAACCAAATGTGATGGTTGCATGTGTAAGAGCTGACCTATGAATGTTCCCCTGTACTGAAGCAAACACACAGGCCTAGGGTGGAATGGAGAGGTCGGTGTGAGTGCCATCTTCTGCTCCGTTCACTTCATGTGCATTTCTCAAGAGAGACACATTTGCCTTCACCATCCCAAGACCACCCAGGCCGTGGAGCAGGCTGGAGATGCACGACCCCTTAAGCAGGCCCTCTGTGAGCAAAAGTCTTTTGCTTTCCCTGGAGATGGGCTGGGGTACCTAGTTAAGTTGCGCAGCAGCTTCTGGGTATTCAAACTTTAACATCAACAGATTGAAGGTGTGGGGGAAGGCAGCCTCCAGCAATCCCTCTCCAACATGCCTTCTTCACACAAGCCATCTACTTTGCCCAGAGCACCTCTCCTGATTTATTCCTGAGCCCACACACTGGAAGAGTCTCTGCTACAGTGCTTTGACTTTCTTCAGACTTAGTGTGAGACTTGAGAACGGCAGCCCCTTCCAAGTCTCTGTGGTTGCCACATTCATTACTCATGAAAGAGCCAGGGAGACCCACTCTCCAGGGGGCCTTTGGTCTTTATTTATTTATTTATTGATTTTGCCACAACTCACCCTGGAGCCCAGGGAGACTCTGTCGTCTGACCAAGTCTGTGAGCTTTGCTAGAAAGAGCCGACCAGTCTAGCATCTTAATCAAATAGACTTGAAATGTTTATTTTCTATTTTCTTGAGATGAGCTCAATATCAACCAAAAATGCACATACAGATTTTCCTGGATGCTCATGCCTATGTTGCTTTTAAAGGTAAAGGTGCAGGAAAAAGCCCTGCGCATTCAACAAATACTTAAAATAGCAATGCTGAATGTAAATAAAAAAGGGAAGGTACTTCCTGTAAGTTGCTGAAAAGTTCTGAAAATAGCTTGAAGCCCAAGCCAGAGTTAACATAGTTTCACAGCCAGAATTTGCATGAAAGCTTGGGGACCCCAGCTGTTTTTTCTAGTAAAGTCTTGCAAATATTCACAGCCAGGATGCTTTGCTCACTGGAGCCTGGCAGCTTTCTTACACAGTGAGCTTCCCAGGTCTGCTGCCCACACTGCCCCCTATTTAAAAGGTGGCAATCACGTACCTTCTGATGTCCCAAAAAATTTTAAACATGAACAAAACAGCATAAAACCTAAGCGTGCTAGTAAGCCAGCATCCTCTGAGAGAGAGACCATGTGAGTGTGTGATAGGGCATGTGCACATGTGTGTATGTCTTTGTGGAGGGCAACTGGATACTAACCATTATAGTAGGGTGAGAGTGAAAAGTGCAGTCACATGACTCTCCTTTGCTTTCAAAGGTGATGTAATCAAGCACTTCAAATGATAACCACTTTGAAAAAGACATCCAATTTTCTCTACATGTAACTCCTCAAAAAAAGAAAAAGAAAAAAGGTGAACAGTGTAAAATTACAGACTTTAGATGAAGAAACCTTCATAGTAGGAGAATGAGGCAATGTGAGTAATATATGAAAAGTGTTTGTTTCATTTTGTGAGACAAGAATCTTGTGATGTGTCCTAGCCTGAAACTCACTGTGTTGTTCAAGATGGCCTCAAGCGCACAGGAATCCTTCTACCTCAGCCTCCCTAATGAAATTCTAGCTCCTGAGCAGGGTATTTGTTTCTTGATGTGGTTCAGTTAAGATGGGGTCTTGCTAAGGAACCCAGGCTTGTCATGACTCAAATTTTACTATCTTAGCATCATGCAGGCATACTGAGCAGGGATGAAAAAGTGTTGCAGGCAGAGCTTTGATAGAGTCTTGGTGCAGTGAATGTTCTGTCTCATGACATATAAATTGACTCTTGAGTTTAATATCATGCAGAGCATCTCCTGAGCCTCCAGAAGAACTTCCTAAGGCTGAAAACTTCATCAGAGAGCATTCTAGTCCATGCTAGATGTCTTTGTGGTGTGAATAGAACTTACAACATCTGGTATTCTGGATGTTTTCTCTTCAAAGTCTTGTCTGGACCAGTAGGTATAGAAATCCCATTTTCTGTGGTTGGCAAAAAGCCTGGGCCCAGTCACACTATAATATTTCTAAAGCCCAGAAAGGATATCTTATAGTCTGCAATGTCTGAGATTGATCAAAAGAGCAAGGAAATACACTTTTGAAATGCAGAAATGGTTTTAAATGCATAAAATATATTATTCATACAATACTCATGATTTGAAGACTGTAAGGAGCATAGAATGGAAGCTTGTGGGCAAGGCAGAGTAGCCACCGGGTGACGTAAGACAACTTGTGTGGAGTGAAGATAAGGAAATAAAGAAAAATATTTTGATGCTTAAAGTGAGAAAAACAAGTTAAAGAAAAACATGTTTACAGAAAAACAAGTTGAAAAAAGTTTGTTTACTTAAAGTGTGATAACCAGATGCAGAGTTTACGTAAAAGTGTGAATAAGCAGAAAGTACGAATTGTTTACTTAGCCGTATAAAAGACAAAGACCTCAGCTCAGCAGGGAGCCCGCCTGCTCTAGCTATGCTGACAAGCAGCTCCTGCCTGAGAGCAGGCTGCTACGCTGCTAAGCTGGCAGCTAGAGATAAGGCGAGACCTCCCTACGATTCCCAGTCCAGAGAGGAGAGCAATTGATTGCGGCTTGACCAGACCAGGAGCAGGCCCCTAGGAAAGAGTCACGAGCGACAGGCCCGAACCAGCGATTGGCCCTAGCTTCACCACACCCCTTGCCTGAACACTGACAGCGAGACCAGACCCACAAGGTTGCTGACAGGTCGTATTTTTCAACTTACTGTTAGATTTGATCACAGTGTTAATTACATTGTATTGTTGTGTGATCTTGATGAGCATAAGTAAAGGTTATTGAACCGCCATTAGTGTCTGAAGTCTCGTTGTCCTTCGTCTCCGCCTGACCACAGAGAGTGCTCAGGAGAATGCTCGCGACAAAGACTTTTAATAAACTATTCTGTAACTTTTCTAACTTTCTAAGTGATTCAATTCATTTTGATGAAAATTATGTGAACTCAAGAAACATGTTGATAAGGAGGACTCTAAGAGTCCTCCACTTGGCTACTCATCCATTTGGGAACAGTGCTATCTCTCCAGTCTTTTTGAGTTTGTTTGTTTTTGTTTTATTGAGACAGGGTTTTCTGTGTAACAGTCCTGGCTGTCCTGAAACTTACTTTGTAAACCAGAGTGACCTCAAACTCACAGAGATTCTCCTGCGTCTGCCCCACAAGTGTTGGGACTAACAGGGTGCAACACCATTGACTGGCTCTTAGGCCTTTGAACTCACAGAAATCTAGAAAGATCTTTGTCTCCTGAGTGATGACATTAAAGGTGTGGGTCACCACTCTCTGACCTTCATGGCTTGACTGTGGGTAATTCTGTCCTCTGATATTCCAGACTGATTTTATTGAATATACAATATATTACCACACACCTCCTCATGTTTTGGTGATTCCCCAATCATAAAATTATTTTTATTGCTACTTCATAACTGTAATTTTGCTACTGTTATATATTTTAATGTTATAAATTATAATGTTAATATTTGTGTCTTCTAATGGACCCTTGTGAAAGAGTCATTAGATCCTAAAAGGGGTCATGACCCACAGGTTGAGAGCAGCTTTGGTAGGTCATCTATACTATGATTCAGTAATCCCCAGAGGGACTCATCATCCTAATGCCATCTAATTTTCCTTCTCATGACTTCTTAATTCTTCCAAGCTACAAGGCTAACATATCTGGATAAGACTGAGTGTGGTAATGATAATGATCAAAGACTTAAAAAGATAAAAGTTGTGAGTTCAAGCCCATCCTCAGCTGCATGAGGCCCTATCCTAAAATAAAAAATGAATTAAATAAAATTTTCTCTGTTCACATTGGGTTCTAAGCACTTTGTTTACCTTGACTGATTGTGCTAGGGAGCAGGCAATGGCCTGATGGGCACTACTCTCTGTGATAAAGCCTTTTTTTCCCCAACTTCATCCCACCCAATGCTGTGTCTGGGTTCTAGACTTTCTGAGAGCCTAGTGTCATTCCATGCTTTTTTCTACCATGGAAGAATATGTGTTTTCATCCAGCTATGAAAAGCCCTTTCTCTGCATGTGGCCTCCTCAATAGCACCCACAGTGGATCCAAACCTGGGTGGGTATTTGAATCTTTCACAGTTCCTTCTCCTCTCTCCACTTTTACCACAAGCTTTCTCTGTTCTGAGTACTGGGTATTTCCTCACTGTAGTATGAAGTTTCTGGCCTGGACTAGTCCCAAGATATGGATCTGCCCACAGCTGCTTAGCTCTGTATAGCCCTGAGGTACCAACCAGTAGTTCCAAAGTCCCAAAGAAACACACAGAAGCTTACATTAATTTCATGCTGATTGACCTATGGCTTGGGCATATAACTTTCTAACTTTTAACTCTTAAATCAACCTATGATTAACCAAGTGGCTTAGTATCTTTTGTCAGAGTTGCATTTTGACTTCTTTCCTCTGCATCTGCTGGGGTCTCCCTTTGACTCTTCTGCTTCCCAGACTTTTCTTTTTCTTGTAACCCCATTCACACTTCCTGTCTGCCTTCTGGCCAATCAGCATTTTATTAGACCAGTAGGAGGGACAAATATTTACAATGAACCAGAACATACTCCCATAGCATTTCTCCTTTTTCTTAAATTATAAAATGACAGGCTTTTGAAGTACAACTTAATTTGCAATAGGACCAGTTCCTGAACTTCAATGTAAGCAATGAGCTTCATATGGTGGATTTAAGGTTTCTGTTCTTACAAGTCAAAAGGAAATAGAGTCAAAGACAGCTTCTTAGTGGCAGCATTTTCCTGGGAGAGCTTTGTTTTCTGATAGCGAGCAGAGATGCGACTCATATAATAGACCCTTCCTAACTCAGTATTAGCAATAAAATACTTGTGAGTCTTTTAAGATGTCCTACTGTCAAATACTTACATGAAGTTATAAGCAGCAGATGTCAGTGATTAACTTGGTAATATATGAACCCTAAAATTCCCCAGAATGGTAATTGTGTCTGCTAGTACCTCTGCTAAAAAGCTAAACTCTCTATAAAGCTGGACTAGGAGATAAGTGGAGCCAGCCAGCCATACTAGCAAAGCCTTTAATCCTAGTCACACTTTAGCAGATTAAGGGTGTGGTCAGAAACAGAAAGAAATAGAGGGAGCTGGGTAGAGTCAACTGTCATAGCCAAGCCTTTAATCCTAGTCACACTCTGGCAGATTAAAGATATGGTCAGAAACAGAAAAAAAAAAAGAGATAAAATATATACAGTAAAGACAGATTAAAAAATAATCTAAATGATTTACAGTGTGTTTAAAAGTATACATAGGCTTGAGAGATAAAAGAAAAAGGAAAAAAGATAAAGTTCTTTAAAAAGAAATAGAGTTTAAAAAGTCACGTAAAGATGAAAATTACAAAGAATGTCTGGATACTGTATGGTATTGTCTTTAAGTTGTTTTTTTTTTAACTACAAATGAAGTAGTAAGAGCTGCTAAAATGCATTTGATTATAAATGCTGCTGGATTAATTCAACCTATATATTTGATAAGTGAGTTGACTTTAAAATTGGAATCAAAAAAGTATGCTGCTTTGGAAAAAAAGCTTTCTTTTTATTTTCACAGAAAATGAGAGGCTGTGGATTTATTTCTAGTTAAAGAAAATAAGGTATGATTGAGGAAGATTCCCTGGAAAGTCTCCATTGGAAATGGATGGCCCAGATAATCCAGCATTTCACAGCACCTCTGTTGTAGTTTCCTCTGAGTTCTACATCCAAAATAACTTGAAGGAGACTGGCTGAGATTACTTAGCTTTGCAGAATACTCCACTAAAGACTTGTTCAAAATTCTAAATTTTTCTTTAGTGTCCTCATGGGATTGTCAGTTTACCCATTCAGCAAGAAGTAGCCTAGAGAACTACATCCCCATTCTCCCAAATGAATTATGAATGTTTCTCTTTGTTTACAGTGTTGGTTACTAGTTGTTATAGATAATGGTGGGGAAAAAAAGCTATACAAAGAAAATTAGATTTGGGGTTCTTGTTTTAAAAAGAAAAAGGGGGATATGCTATGGGTTTATGTTTTGGTACATTGTAAATATTTGTCACTCCTACTGGTTTAATAAAATGCTGATTGGCCAGAAGGCAGACAGAAAGTATGGGTGGGGCTACCAGACTAAGAAAACTCTGGGAAGAGGAAGAGTCAAACAGAGATGCCAGGAGATGCAGAGGAAAGAAGTCAAAATGCTACTCTGAGAAAAGATACTAAACCACATGGTTAGTTTAAGAGTTAAGAATTAGATAGCAATATGCTTGAGCCATACGTTGAACAGGATGTAATGATATAAACTTTTGTGTGATTGTTTGGAACCAAATATCTGCGGACAGTTTATTTGAGAATACTGGTCTGGATCATGGACTAGTCTGGGTCAGAAACTTATTACACCTCACCTCACTCCATCTTGGCTATGTCTCTCTTTGGTTTTGCCAGGCCTTTTAAATGGAAGCAGCAAGGTGCTTATTATGAGTGAAAGCTTTAAATAACATGGCAAGTTTCTATCAGTTCTTCTGGGAAATCTTTTGTTAGTGACCAAGTCTCAGGGAGCCATCCCATAGCCTGGGTCTCAAAATGAAAACAAACAATGTTCTGTATCTTGATAAATAACCCATTTAAGATCAGAAAAAATGCAGTCAAATCAAACAAGGAGGTTTCTAATTTGACAACTAAATAACAAAAAAGAAATAGCTGTTGTTGTAAATGGAAAACTCTATGTTCACCTTGAGCTGTGTCTTAATTAGACAGTACTACAGATGCAGATATTTTTTCTGATTCCTTTCTTCTTTCTGTACCCAATTCTACAGCTCTACCTTACACCCCAGTATTATGCAAATTCTATTTGGTATTATAATAGAAACCTGGAGCCAGATATTGGGGAAAAGCTGAAATAAGAGAATGAAAGAACAAACCACAGCCACTTCTTACTCAGTCAGCCTTTCAGGCCTGTCTCCTGAATCCTTTTCCTCCGACCTCTGGGACCTCAGCCAACAAGGGAAGTCACAGAGGAAGCTGAACTCCTCCCTTCTCTCCCCCCACCCAGCTATCTTACTTCCTAGTTCAGCTTTCCTGGAGCTAGGATTAAAGGTGTGTGCTGATGGGATTAAAGGCATGGGTTATCACTCCCTGGCCTTCATGGCTTGGCTCTGTGGGTGGCTCTGTCCTCTGATATTCCACATTATTTTTATGAAATATACAATATATCACCAAAACACCAGGTCAAGCTCTCTTCATGCATGAAAACTTAACTGATTTCCACTCTGATCACTTCAGATTTAATATCACTGAAATGAACACTTCTTTTATCTTTAATTTTGTTATTTTTTAAATAATGTAACTTGAATGTGGTGGTATGCACCTGTAATCACAGTGCTTGGAAGGCTAAGGAAAAAGATCATGAAGTCAAGCTCAGCCTGGGCTATAATGTAATATCTTATCTCAAAATGAATAATAAGTTAATGATGAGTATAAATATATAAGCAACTCATATTTATAGTTTACCAAGTCTGTCTCAGGGGTGGAGGGCACAGCATGACTGCAGGTGTGGTAGAGGCTGCAGAGGCAGGAGTCTTCGATTCTCACTCATAACTGTGTGGATCAGGAAGCAGAGAACCACCGGGGGTGGGATTATAAACCTCAAGCCTCACTCCCAGGTGAGGGAGCCTCTGCCTCCAACTAGGCCCCACCCCCTAGAGTTTCCAGATCCTCCCTGAACAATGTCTCATGAGATTGAACACTCAAATTCACAAACAGCTTGTGGATTTTTAAAAAAATAGTCTTAAGGTGTGTGTGAATCTGTCTGTCTGTGTGTCTCTCTATGTGTCTGTGTGTATGTGTATGTCTGTGTGTATATGTGTGTGTGTGTCTCTGTGTTTGTGTCTGTGTCTCACTGTGTGTGTCTCTGTGGGTTTGTGCCTGTCTGTTTCTCTCTCTCTCTCTCTCTCTCTCTCTCTCTCTCTCTCTCTCTCTCTCTCTGTGTGTGTGTGTGTGTGTGTGTGTGTATACACCCTTAGAGGAGAAAAGAAAGCTTTGGCTCTCTGGGTGCTTGAGTTAAAGGTGGTTGTGGTGAGCTGCTGACATAAGTTCTGGGATCCCAACTCAGGCCTTCAGAATAGTAAGTGCTATTGTCTACCAAGCCATCTCTCCAGCCCCAATTCTTTCTTCTTTTCCCCATCCTCTCTCTTTATTCTTAAGTCTTGGAGACATATAGTCTTCTGGTCTGACTGCCAAATACTTTATGATCCATTCACACCACACGAATGCCTTGTGGTGGAGCCTTTGGAGCTCAGTGCTTCAGAATTCTCCTATCTGTCACTACTTTCTGCCGTCTGTTATATGTGACATGGGCTAGGATTCTTTCTTAAATCCTTGGATTACTTATCTTGGATATTAGTAAGCTCAGTGCCCACAGGGAGAGAACAGGCAGTGTAACAGAAGCATGGACGTGTCCTCCTGATGGGCACTACACAGATTCAACCAAAAACATGGAGACTGGGGCAGGGAAAGATCAAGAACAAGGTAGTCTCAACTTAACGTGTAAAACACAGAAGCATTATTTAGAAATAACTGGTTGCTGGTTCTTTGAAGTCCTTCTTAGGCTGTTTCTTGTCAGGTACTCTGTCAAAGCCCTGAGAAAAATAATTGTAAAGCATGTAGCAGAGGCAAGACTTGAACTGTTGTCTTTCAATTATACGTCAAAGTTCTTTCTCCAACATTAAAATGGTCTTTTCAATATAAAATCAGAAGCTAAACCTTCAAACTAACATGAATTAACTATATCTCCATTTCTTTTATTCATTCATTTCACTGAAGCAAAGACTTGGAATCAACTTAGTTTCCTATAAGTAGATGAATAGGTAATGAAAATCTGATGGGTGTTTGTGTGTGTAAATGCTATGCAGCTATAAAGAAAAATGAAGTTAGAAATTTGTAGCAAAATTGATGAACTTAAATTTATAATATTATTAAGAGAGGTCACACAATCTCAGGGAAAAAAAGCCATAAATTCTTTCTTATATGTGGAATGTAATGAAAAGTATAGGTGTGTATGTAAACACATGTACATGTGGGCACATTAAATGAAGAGGAGAACAAGAGGGGTGATGAGGAAGGGCTGGATGAAGGCAACGGACATGATGGAAGAAAGCTTCTATACTGGAAACTAGTTTTCTAGTTCTAACTTGGTCATGGATTTTTATTTGTTTGATTTAGTGACAGATAAGTGGATAAAATATACTTGACACCAAAAGTATAAAATTTAATGTAACACAGGCTTCTGTGTCTACTTGAACTGTATTTATATTTGTTGAGTTGTATAGACTTTGGGTCTGGCTAATTTTGGTGTGTGATATTTTTATTTATTTAAGTTTCTTTACAGAATAAAGTTTATAAAAATTTAAAAAAGAATATGGATTTATATTGAGCTTAAACTCCACAGAGGACATGAACCTCTACTATTCCTGGTGCCAAATTCTTTGTGAGAAAAGCTCAAGGGAAGTCTTATGGAGGGAGGGTCCACACTGAACATGGGTCACAATATGGATAGTCATGAAAACTTGAGCTCAGTCCTCCACTGCTCACCTTTCTCCAAGTGAGCCCCCTCTTTCCAGTTCATTTCAGTCCAGTCTCTTCCATGACTCACAGAAGCTCCCTCTCTGGGCATCACCCCTGCAGACTAGCTTTATCCTTGTCTTTACAAGACTTAGAAGAAACTCCCATTACCCTCCATTATTGTGATCTCTAGAGTGTTTGCTTCAGCAGCTAGTTAAAATGCAGATGGCACAGCAGACAGCCATCATTTTCCAAAGGAGTTGGTCATCACAGAGTCAGAATGGACTGAGCTCTTTGAAAACCATCTCCCATAGCAAGCATCTAGTCTAGACAAGAGAAGCAGATCTCTTTACAGAAACAGAGAAGCAAGTGAGGAAGTGAGCCATGGTAGAGCAGTCAGAATCCCATGACAACCAAGGAAAACTAGATAGTGAATCCCAGATTCCCAGTGGCAGGTAAAACTTGGCAAATAAGGATTGATTGGAGAAATGTTCAAAACAAGCAGCCTATTTGTCTTTTTTGGATGGTGTTGGCTGTGCACACTGTGAGGGTGAGTCAAACACTGCACTTATCCAGAGAGCTGGGTATCCTTTATAGTAATGACTTAATCAAACATTCTGCTGCAGTGTTCCTAGATGAATACAGGGTGATGGCTATAGAACTTTCCAGACTTCACACAGTGAGACTCAGTGGCTCCAGGGATAGAAACCTGCATAGAACAAGGAAGAAGCACAAGAACATGGTCACTGAGTGAATAATGGATGTTGACAGTTCATGCCCTGAGTATGCATGAGTGTGCATTATGCAATCTATTTGTGTGTGTTGTGTGCATTGTGTGAAGATACTCATGAAATGTGTATGTACTGGAGGTCAGTGGTCAACATGTGGTGTCTCCACCAATTTTTGTTTGTTAAGACAGTTTTCACTGAACCTGTAGCCCATTGATTTGGCTAGACTGGCTGGCCAGTGAGCCACCCAAATCCTCCTGATTATAGTGTCCTTATACTGGGATTGCAGTTCGCACCACCACACAGCATTTTCTGAGTGTGCTGGGGTGCCAACCTGGTCCCTGCACTTCTGGCAAACACTCTGTAGGCTGAGCTTTCTCCAGCACCACTAGGCCAGTTAGTAAACAGTTTTCACCATTAGGGAAACAGAAGTCATTGATTTCTGAGGACTCATACTCCTCCTCTTTACCACTCTTTAATGCTCAGCTACTATTTCGTACAATCCCATATGTACTGAATACATGCATGTTATGATTCAATGAATCAAAGGCAACCTCTAGGTTTATAGCTACTGACCTCTTGAGGAGGCAGGATGCCCCTCAGTCGTAGAGTATTATTTTAAGATGTGTTACGTTTGTTTCTGCTGTGGAATACTTGTTTAATGATGCAAAGATGTGTTGTATTCTTTTATGTTTCATTTATTTAACTCTGTGAAGCTGTGTTATTGTGTCTGTCTAAAACACCCACTTAATCTAATAAAGAGTTGAAGAGCCAATAGCAGGAGAGAGAAATAGTTGAGACTGACAGGCAGAGTAAATAAAAAAGTGAGGAGAAGAAGGAGAAGTGAGAAGAGGAAAAGGGAAGAGGTCACCAGGGGCCAGCCATCCAGCCACAGCCAGCAACAAGTAAGAAGAGAAGAAAAATATGAAGTCTAGGGAAAAGGAAAAGCCCAGAGGCAAAAGGTAAACAGGAAAATTTAAGTTAAGAAAAGCAGGCTAGAAATAAGCCAAGGTAAGACTAGGCCTTCACAAGAAAGAATAAGTCTCTGAGCATTTATTTCAGAGCTGGGTGACAGGCCCCCAAAGAGTCAATGAGAAAAAACAAACAAACAAACAACTACATCCCTAAAGTGTTCTTATTCCAAAAGACTATCACTGAAAAGAAAAAAGAAAAATACAGTTTGACTGCTGGAGAAATCTGGCAAGCAGGTGGATCCAGGCTGAGAGTAACTATGGTAATGCATGGTAGTAGTAGGCACACCTGCTGCCACACAGACTTGATGGTCTTCCTCCACCAAACCTGCCCCCCCACTCTGTCAATCATATGCCAGGAATAGATGGGCATTCCACAAATGTCTGACCTTTGCACCTTAAATCAATGAGATAATAAAACACCAGGGCCAGCTGAATCACTGTGAGGTAGAGAGTAAGGACACATGACAAAACATGGAAGGTCATATGCAGGGTGGTATTCTGGGGTAGAAAAAGATGACCGATGAGGCAGAAATGAAAGACATGAGCAATGTCTGGTCTGTAGTTGATCACCATAATCAGTATAGGTTTTCAGTGTGACCAGTTTGTCACACTAGTGGAAGGTGCTAGCAGGCCTGGCTGGATTCTGACTGTGTAAGAACTCTGTATTATATTTTCTGACTTTTGGGAAATCAAATTTATCATAAAATAAGGAGTTCACTTAAAAAGAGCAGTGGCATATCTTTTCCCATAAAACCTGTGGAGCTCAGCTGGAAACCAGCTGCCATTTGTAGGACCTGTCTACTCTGACTTACATAGACCTACATAGACCATTTTTGTGTTATTGAGTTTTGATTTCTGTGCTGGAGTGTGTATGTGCACATGTATATGTTAACCATGTCTCAGGCATGAGTCATATGATTAATGTTCTACATTAGAAATAGACATAGCAGTAACGCTCATACCCATAAAGAGAATCCACTAATCCCTATTCGGGTGATGCTTAATGCCACTCTAACAGACTTAGTCGGGACTCCTGTCTACACAAATGAAGGCAACAGAGCTTAGATGGAAGCAGAATTTATACTCCCAAAGCTGAAGTTATGAACACAGACAACCAACTTCTGCTTTCACCAGATAGAAAATAAATATATAAAACCCCACTGCCACCCACACTGCTTGCAGAGTGATGCTTGTAACTTGTTGAAAAGTTTGAGGTGCTAGGATGCTAAAGTCTATTAGTCTTGCTTAAAGAAAATAAGAACAGAGAAATTCTAGTCTGTTTTCCCAGAGCAGCATATACATGGGGGTTGTATTTATGTGAAAACAAAACAAAACAAACAAACAAAAAAACAACCCACATAGCCTATTGCTTAGATACTCTCTTTAGTTGAAAAAAAACCAATACAGTAGGGAAGACCTTCCTTATTCATGAGGCACCAGGGGCAGATAAAGGCACTGCTGACTGAACTTTAACTACTCTGCAAAGCCAGAGTTTGGTGCCTTCATTGATTTTAGAGCTGAAATCTCATCTTTCTCTTTAATGCCACCATGCCCAGAAACTACTCTGGGAACAGCCATTTAACAAGAGAAGAAACAGAATTTTGTTTAGAAAAAAATCAAAGAAGTATTTCCCCAATGGTTCCCACAGCTCTTTGGAGAAGCCTGGGCAGCCACAATAAGTTTATCACACTGTTGATGGAGACAACAACAGAAACCACCCAAGGGTCTGTGGGAATCGGGCCCCACAGGGCAGGGGGATGGGGGCTTTCTGAGAGAAATTCCCAGGCAGCTTGTGTAAGCATAGTTCTAAATGAGACCAGTGGGAATTTCCAAAGGAGACGGCACTTTGGGGGGCCAGGGCAGGGCAGACGAATGGGAAATCTGTTGCTTTTGGAGTGAGGTTGGTAATGTTTCTTTTGAGCTCAAGGACCCTCCAGTTGGACTGGGTTCTTAGAGTTATAAATGATTAATTCCCGCAAGGAAATGAAGCAGTACCTCCTTGTTGAGCTTTGTATCGGGAGTCTTATGAATTTGCGTAAAATATTATGTGGGCTTAGTGTAGCCAGCCAGGAATGGAGCTGTAAGAGCCAAGAAGAGGGTGGGAACTCAGCCAGCAGGAGGAGGGGGAGATGGGAGGGAGAGCCTGCCAAGCAGGCAGAGGCGAGCTGGAGCTGTGGTGGCACAGGAGAACCCCATGCACCTGAGGGAGCGCCTGAGAGTGTGGCTGCTGTCCTGTGTGAAAAGAGTTTCCTGTTGTCTCTTTCTGTCAAATGAAGTGCTTAACTTTTTAGTATGGTGCAATGTAGAGTGGCTGAAGATGACAATGAGGTCTGTTTGCTTGTTAGATTCAATTTAGCCCAACAAAACTGCATAAAGCTCCAGTGAGTAGGGACAAAAGCTGCTCCTCCAGTCCCCAAATGTCCCGAAGGCAGAAGATAGAAAAGGGAGGGAAAGAACATAGCTAGATGATAAATAGTTATGAAGAGTGGATTGATGATAAGTAGATAACAGCTAGTGGGGTATACACGGATAACAAGAGGATCATAATAGTACCCAGACAGATGATAAGTAGAATAGGATATATAAATAATATGTATACGCTTAGCAGGCAGATGATAGTAGATAATATATAGTAGGTCAATGATAGTAGGTCAATGATAGTAGGCAGATAAATAATAAATAGATGGATGATATATAAATAAAATATAGTCAGATAGATAATTGATAGATAGTAGGCCAATGATAGTAGGTACATAATATATAGTATGTTAATGATAGTAGACAGATGAAAGCTAAATATATAGTAGATAAAAAGTAGGCAGATATATAGATAGATGATAGTACACTGATGACAAGTATATGACAGACAATAGACAAATAAGTAATAGATTAATAAATAATAGGCAGACAGATATGATAGATAGATAATTTGTAAATGATAGTAAGTAGAATGATAGATAGATGACAGTCCACACCATCTGTGTTAACATTCCATATTAGCCTCACTGACTTTGAGTGTGTTTCCACTTCAAGTTATTGTGTCCCTGACTTCTTCCATCATGCAGTTTTCCAAGCATAAACACTTAACAGCAGCTTAAGCCTCACTGTTCATAATTGGGTTTCGTAGCCTTATTCTATTAGGAAAGAGGTTATAAAAAATGGATTCGGGGGTCACAGTCTAGTGCATATTCAAGAAGTTTGCCAGTGAGTCCTAGCTAGTAAGAACACAATGCACACCCATTCGCCATGGTGCTGTGTTCCTTTGGAAGAATCAGAGGCTATAGCCACTGGTGCAGTAAGGCCTTCCATCTTTCCCTCCTATATGCTCCCTCCTACTCTCCACTGGGCAGCCTGAGCTGAGAGTGCCCCAGCAACCTGTCAACAGCAGCTCTTGCAAGGCCCTTGACCTAGTAGGAGCTGCCCTTCTGCATCCACAGAGAATTTTTCCTGGCTCATCTTCCAAGGCCTATGCACAACATATACAGTGCACCAGTGCAATAGGCAAACCCAAGCTCTGAGGTCATTATTCCAGAAAGGGTCCTAACTGATTTCCCCCTCCCACACACACACACACAGCTCCACACCCTCAATGAAGACTCAGGCTGCTAAGGGTGACATTCTCTTCACCTCCAGCTGGGGTAAAACCCACACTTTTCTCGTAAACACAAACTGAGAGATTCTTGTTTTCTGGAAAGAGGCAAGGTGAAGTCTGGACTCTTGCCTTAAGCCATCATGGAGGGAGTTCCCGTTTTGGAAAAGAGCATCCTGCCAGCAAGGGTTGGCATCACAAGTTCTAGAAATGGATGTTTCCAACCAAAGTCTCTTTGCCTGAGACATTTTCTTGCATCTGGTCCTGCTTCAGGAAAGCCTGCTTTTGGTTTTCAAGAGTCCAAGAGGTGAAGCTTTCTTGGTCTGGTGATCCAGAGATGAGAGACCTGTGAGCTTCCTGTGAAACAATAGCCCTGAGTAATTCCTTGGGCTGACTGAGAAATGTTCGCATGTGAGATGAAGCTGGGGGGAGGGGCCTATATACAGCTACCTACTGAAAACTGGAATTTGCTCATTTCTTGTTTGTTCTTATGACAGCTCATGAGATAAAAATAGTATTTCCCTAATTTTTAATGTGTGTACATATGTGTATGCATGTGTGTGCCTGTCTCTTTGTATGAATCTGTGCATGCCTGTTTGTGCGTATGCCTGTTGCTGTGTGTATAAATGTGTGTGCCTGTCTTAGCCAATATTCTATTGCTGTCAAGAGACCATAGCAAAAATAGCAACTCTTATAAAAAGAAAGCATTTATTTGGGGCTTGCTTATATTTCAGAGGTTTAATCCATTATCATTGCAGGAAGCATGGAGGAAAGAGATCTACATCCTGATCTTCAGGCAACAGATTAAGGAGCAGTAATCTTTCCAAATCTCACTGTCTACCCAGTGACATACTTCCTCCAATAATGTCATACCTACTCCAGCAAGGACACATATCCTTTTAAATGGTGCCGCTCACTCCCTATAAGCGTAAGAAGGCCTCCAGCCATCATTTGGACTCCAGCCGTCACAGTGCCTGTCTCTTGTGTATGTATGTGCCCATCTGTATGTATGCATGTGTGTTTGCCTACATACTAAGGCCAGAGGACACCCTTAGGTTCCATATTCAGAAAAAAGTCTCTCTTCATGGTGGCATAGTTGTAGTTCTGCCCTTGATGACATTGTGTCCATCAATATCCAAGGGCTTATGGATGATGACATTGTGTCCATCAATATCCAAGTTAAATGGGTGATTATAGAGATTATTCTCTTTGATCAGAAAAGACCCTCAAGAAGGCAGTTTTGCTCTGATAGATATATGAGGTCAACCTTTTCCATGTCTAGAAAAGAGTGTAGAGAAAGACTAAGCTCAGGACACAATGCTTAGATGGTGCATAGTTATATTTAGTTAGTTACTATTCTCATCGTTTTGACCAAATATATGACAAAAAGACAAGTTATCTTACCCCCTGGTTCAGAGTACATTGATCAGGGAAAGGAAGGATGGTCTCAGAAGTGGCTCACAGCTCTCTGGAAGGACCTTCACACATCTCAGTGGTCAGGAAGCAGGAAGAGATGAATGTGGGTGCTCAGACTGTTGAGTCATTCTTCTGTTATTATCCAGTGTGGTGCCCAGGCCTTGAATAATTCTATCCACATTGAAGATAGGACTTTCTCCATAGTTAAACCTCTCTGAAAAAAAGTCCCTTGCAGACACACTCAAAGGTGGTGTCATTGATGACCAAGAGGTGACTTAATGTGATCTAATTGACAGCCAAGTAAACCATGACATCATTCCTGTACAGAAGAAGATGCTGCATGGGTCTTAGTTCCATTAATGTAATTGATGGGAATATAGTGTGTATGAGGATTATAGCTTCAACAGTAGTGTTGCAGAGTCTGCAGATAAACACTTGGTCTCATAATCAGGCTCTTCAATGATATGAAAATCACAAGCAAGAAGAATGGCCCCTAAGTGGAACAATCTTCACCATCTTATTTCTTGGAAAGGAGTAAGGCTGCTTGGCTAGCGTGCCTAGGCTTGTCTGGGCCCATGCATGGATAATATTTAGATCAGAGTGTACACAGAAGCATGTGTGGAAGGCTTGTTTCCAAGACTGTGGTGCTACAGAGAGCTGAGATAACACTGGAGAGATAAGGCCTGGTGGGAGGAAGTTAGGTTTGGAAGCCATGACTTGGAGAAGATATGGAAATCTGGCCTCTTGTTCTTTCTCTTGGGTAACAAGTTATGATGAAGTAAGTTGCTTCACTTCACCTCACTGTCCCTGCCATCTTACTCTGCCTTGCTCCAAGCCTAAAAGCAATGGAGATAGCTGATCACCAACACCTCTGAAACCATGAGCTAAACCCAATTCTGCTGTGGGATTATGTTCTGGTACATTGTAAATATTTGTTCCTTCTACTGGTTTAATAAAATGCTGATTGGCCAGAAGGCAGAAGGAAGTGTGGACAGGGTTAACAGACTAAGAAAACTCAGGGAAGAGGAAGAGTCAGATAGAGGCACCAGCAGATGCAGAGGAAAGACGTCGAAATGCTGCTCTGAGAAAAGGTACTAAGCCACATGACTAATCATGGGTTATTTTAAGAGTTAAGAGTTAGCAAGCAATATGCCTGAGCTATAGGTCAATCAGCATAAAATTAATGTAAGCTTGTGTGTGATTATTTGGGACTAAGTGGCAACAGGACTGTAAGCAGGTCAGAACTCTGGGGCTAGGCCGGACATCTGGGCCACGAACTTCTTACTACATAGCCCTTTCTTCTTTCAGCTGATAGTACACAGTATTGACTGACAGTGGTAGGAAGCTTTCTAGTGGCTTTTTATTCACTTTACTGACCCTGTTCTTCTCACAGCAATTGAAGGGAAGATGAAATGAGTTTACAAGCTTTTGGGTCACAGGATATGTTTTGCATGTGTGATGTGCTTAGTAAACAGCATATGGGAGTCTACGTCCCCCACCAAAGCACAAAGGGCTGCTGCTGTTTATACTTGGCTCCTGCATGACCAGAATTCTCACTGTGAAGAATTGAAAATCAAAGAGAAAGCAAAATCTAGAGAAAAATGTGAAGTTCCTCTCTTTAAATGAATACAGATTATACAAAAATTAATACAGCACATAATTATTGAATCCTAGGTCAGCAAAACAAAATCTCCACTCACCTCACTTGACCGTCATTGTAGAATGAGGAAGCATGGTTCATGAGAAGGACTCTCAAGAGTCAGGGTGGACACAAGGTGGTGATTGTTGATGTTTCTCTCCCCAATCCCTTTTCTTTGACTTGAGCACAAAACTCCCTCTCTTGCTATAGTTGCTAAGATCACAGAACATTGAGTGTTTGAAAATCTTCAGAGAAAGCTAACACAAAAGCTTCCATATCTCACTGCTATGGCAAAATACCAGACAAAAACAACCTAAGGGAGAAAGACTTGTTTATATTTGGCTTAAAGCTTAGATGGTATGGTCCACTGTGGCAGAGAAGTGAGTGATGGATGAGAACAGGAGCTTGAGGCAGCTGATCACATGGCATCTACAGTCAGGAAGCAGAGAGAGGCTAATGTGAAGGCTAAGTGCTTTTCTCCTTTCTGTGTGTTCCAGGACGCCAGGACTCCAGCCCATGCAGTGGTACCTCTCCACTTTCTGTGTGGGCCTTCCTCTCTCAGTTAACCTAATCTAGATCACCCTTCCTATGCATGTCCAGAAGCATCTCCTAAGTGACTCTAGATCCTCTCAAGCTGACAATATAACCTTCTCAACAAGTGAAAGAAAAATGGGGGCACCATAAAGTAGTTGTCTGATGGACAGTAGATGGTGTAACCTGAGAGACATCTCTGGCAATGAGAAGATGGGAAAGGCAAGAGGGAAAATTTGCCTTTATTGGGTAATTCCTTTGTGAAGGTAAAGGTGTAGTCAGATGAAGATCACCTTGCATACCTAGGGGGTGGGTGACAAGATAAAAAAGCAGAAATGGAAATTGAGAAGGGTTGAAATGGTAGAGCATGGCTTTCCTTAGGGTATTCCCAGACCATGTAATCTAGAACTTCCCAGAGGGAGAGAAGGGAACATACAAATTCATTAGGTGAAGAACACTCAAAAGAAACTCGGACTCAGATGAGTGGCTTTGTTCTTTTCTATTTTATTTAGCAATCTTTGTTTGTTTGTTCTTTTTTTAAATAATGAGTTTGAATAATGGACCAAGTCATGTGTAACTTTCCTCAGAACCATAAAGGTCTTACAGGTTCCAGTTTTCAGTGTAAGCCATCATTGTGAGGTTGTAGAAGTATATCTGAACAGTGGCTTACACTTTGACTTGATCCTCCCAGGGTTTCCGAAATATGTAAGCAATATGATTTTATTGGTAAATTGGATTTTAATTTATGTTTATACTTTGCAGCTGATGCATTATGAGACTAGTAGTTTTCATAATTGGAGAGATTTGAGACAGCAGATCTCCTAGTGTATAATTTTTTTTATGTAGACCCAAATGCCCTTAGACAAAACAAGTACCAAATTTAGCCACTTACCAGCCACAAAAGCATCTTGGCCACATAATATTTTTCTCTGAGGCCTGGATAACTGTTTCTTGGACTTGTTTATTTGATCTGGAATACACAATTTACAAGCAGCATTGGGATTTCAGAGGTTCCTATATTTGAATCAGTCTTCCTCCACTAAGTGCTGTCCAAGTGACTCATCTTCAAGGTCAGACATTTGAGTCTCTTGACAAAAACTAAAACTCAAGACTCTCTGGATGCTATCTGTAACCAACAAATCCCACAATCTGGGGATGTGGGGGCACGGGAACCTATGTAAGGTTTTCCCAAGTTTACCAAGTTGCTGAGAAAAATATGAGATCTTGTAGCCAGATGTGGGACATTCAGTCCTGATGCAGGTTGCAAAGACCCTGGAGGGGAGTTTGGAACTGTTTGCTACAATTAAAGATTTCCCTATAAGTACTAAGGGTGGAGTGAAGACCCAGGAGAGGAGAGTTTCTTTTCCTTTTTAAATGTGTGACTGAGAACTAGTAATTTCTGATGACATGCCTCTTCCTCAGAGTCCTCACAGTTGGAGGCCCAGTTTGAGACACTGATGACAGGTTAGGAGGCAGTTTTCAGAGGACTCTGGGACAAGCCTGCTAGTGATAACCTCACCCACTTCCAGAATGCTTGAGTAGATTAGAACAAGTGAAGAATTGTGAATCAAGGCTAGAAAAACACAGTGTCAACTTGGCCTGGAGCTCTGAGAAGCCCAAGAATTAAGGTTTTTTTTTCATCTTTTGCCTGATCCATTATTTCCTTTATCATATGATCTCTGGAAGCAGACCACCTTCCGAGCCCACAGAAACTGCCACTTAAAATGTGGAGTCACTGCATTGTGGAATCAGATTCCAAGACTGATTTAATGCATTAATACTTCACTATGAAGAAGTAATTCAACACAAAAAGTCTTCAAGGAACATAAACAACTGTTGTTTTCATAAATGCATTAAGAGGAGAAGAGGTAAGGTCATACTAAATACTACTTAAAGAAGCAGGTGACTCCAGGCATACCCAAATCTCTGTGTCTCAGCCCCCAAACCCCCATCTTCCTCTTCCCTCCTTTCTCCAGTTTCTGTGTTTGATATGTGTTATCACGGTAAAAACCCGCTGTGAGATATGTTTTAAGTGAGGTTTATTTTGTGAGAATCACTTACAAAACAGAGAAGGTTTTAAGAGAAAGTTAAGGGATAAAGTTGCAACGCACCACACCGCTGAACTCTCCTGCCGCCGGCCCGGCATCGCCTACTCCCGGAAGCCGCATCATCAGTCCGAAAACCCATGCAACCGGTCCAGAACTCTCGCGAGAGAATGCCGGCTTCCTGTCCTGGCCCTCTCCCTCGGAGGTCTACTTCCGAGATCCTTTCCAGTCCACCACACTCCTTTTGTCTCCAGCTTTCTGACGAGATCCATTCACATGTATAGTTTCTGATTTCCCGTTATAATGTGTTCCTGTAGTTTCATATGTATTTAAAAGCATGGCACATGTCGGGGGGGCAGAGGTCACCCTTGGGTATCATTCTTCAGAAATTGTCCAACCTCATTTTTTGAGATAGTATCCCCTGGGGCTCACAATTAGGTGAGGCTTGGTGACTCGTGACCCTCCCTCCCTCCCTCCCTCGTTCCTTCCTTTCTCCCTCCCTCCCTCACAAGTGATGGAATTAAAAACAGGCATCATTCTTAACCTTTTGTTTTTTCACATGTGTTCTGGAAACTCGAGGCAGGTTTTGAAGTTTTATGACAAATCCTCTCTGACTGAGCTGTCTCCCCAGTGCTCTTCATAAAAAGGAAGATAAACATAAGGAGAAAAACTCCAATTATTGTGTACTTTGTGAAGCCAGTTTCTAGAGATCTGCCCAGAGAATTTTGTAGGACTATTAAGAATTAGAATAGTACTGCTAAAATAAATACAAGGGAACTGGGTGTGATGACTCTTTCCTGAAATGCTAGCACTTGGAAGGCTTAGGTAGGGCAGTTGACTCAGTTTCTAAGCCAGCATGAACTACATACGGGACTAGATGAGGGAGGAAGAGGTAAAAGAAGGCAAATTATCAGATGGTACTGTCTATAGAACAAATGCCTATACAGCCTAGTTTAAGCTTTTGTGGTAGTTTGAATAGTATGATCCCCATAGATTCATGTGTGTGAATGCTTGGCCAATAAGGAGTGGCACTATTAGGAGGTGTGACTTTGTTGGAGGAAGTGTGTCACTGTGGGGGTAGGCTTTGAGGTCTCCTATGCTCAAGCTATGCTCAGTGTAGACACAGACTCCTTCTGCTGCATGTGGATCAAGATGTAGTACTATCAGCTCCTTCTCCAGCATTATGTCTGCTTTCATCCCAAGTGAAATGTTTCCCTTTGTTAGCAAGGTCATGGTGTCTCTTCAAAGTAATAAAACTCTAAGACAGCTTTCTTGTGGTATTCCAATTCTTTGCATTTCATTTGAGTTTTTTAATTTTATAATAAAGTCTCATTTTTAACACCTGCTATATCAGAGAACCATGAAGAGGTGAGGGAAAGGTTCCTTAGGGATGGCACTCTGAGCTATTAAATTAATGTCCAAGGCTCATGGACTTATAAACACAAAGACCTCTAAAGCCCACTCAGGACACCTGGGGAAAGCATCTAACAGCTATGATCAAACCACTTGGTCATGATAGCTCTCATCATTCAAAAAAGAACATCATGGAGGCTGGGGAGGTAGCTCATTTCTTGCCCTAGAAACTTAAGGAACTTGGTTCAGATGCTAGTACCTAAATGAAAAAGCTAAGTGTGTATTAGTCCATGTCTGTAATCCCAGTGCTGAGAGCAAAATGCATGTGGATCTTGAGAGCCCTGTGATCTGTCAGTCTAGACAGCATAGCAAGCTCCAGTTTCAGTGAGATACCCTATCTCAAAAAATAAGGTAGAGAGCTACCGAGTAAGGAAGGCATCTGAAGCTGACATCTGGCCTTCACATGTGCACAAATAGGCAAGTGAACCTGAACCTGCATGCACATATGCATACACTCACAAAATACACACACACACAGAGGGAGAGGGAGAGAGGGAGAGAGAGAGAGAGAGAAAGAGAGAGAGAGAGAGAGAGAGAGAGAGAGAGAGAGAGAGAGAGAGAGAGAGAAATCATATTAAACACTTCCTCTTAAAGTCTTACAATGAAGACTTACCATGGAATTAGTTCTAACTAAGGGATTTATCTGAATTTGACCCTACACAAATACCTTAGGGTAGGATTGTGCCATCAGATCAATCTCAGTAACATCTCTTATTTTCTCATACATACTTCTGAATGTTAAAATGCATACTCATCACTTTTGATGAGAAACATAAAGTACAAAATATTTGCATACTGTTCAATATGGGGATCTCAATATTATTACTGACAATACACAGGAAATGAAAGTTGACTCCAATCTTCAGAAGAAAGGTCTGGACACCATCCAAGGTCATTTCAGTCAAGAAGGCCATTCCCGGAGATGCAAGCTGTCACAACAGGCTGTGCAGATTCTGTGTGCTCATTTACAGAGTGTGACTTTTCATTTGAATCAAAAGGTGAGGCTGAGTGAACACCACTCATGTTGATAGACATTTTCTTGTCCAAATATGAAGAGACAGTCTGTGAACTTATTATTATCTTAGTGACTCTCAAGTGTGTGATCCTGTTTCTGACTTATATCCCTGGTTCCTCCAAGAAAAATCAGACAATTCCATAATGCTATAACTGTTTATTTAGAATCTCTTTATTTGAAAGTTTACTTTGCCACAAGTCAAAATTTTGTAAATATTATGGTAAACTTGGTTAAAAGTTTAACTCTAAAACTAAAATTACTTTGTGGTAAAAGTACAAATCTTAATGAAAAAGGCACCAATATAAGATAATATCCTTACTAAAATTAAAATTTTTATCATAGTCATTAGTTATGACACATAATTGGTATTTATGACCAAGGAATGTGATTTTTCTTTTATATTGGCATTTGTGGTATGTAGTGTTGGGTTAACATAGACAATGTCATTAAGGTGGACCACATATTAGACCGTATTCTTTCCTTTAATTCTTTCCTCTTCCCTGTCTCCCCCCTGCTGGCCCCCTCCCTCTGCCCTCATCTTTGCTGATGTCATGTCTTGCATATGGTGTGTGTGTGAGCGTGTATGTATGGGTGAGTTTGTGTGTGTGTGATTTTATGCATCTGTAAGAAATTATCAGGCCCACAAATTAAATGATACTCACAGTAGCTTTGATTTTGTATCTTATTTAAATATTTTTTAAATTACTCATTTAAAATTATCTCCAGTTTCATCTACTTTCCAGCAAATGACATAATTTCATTATTCTTTATGACTAAACAAAACCCTACCACATCTACACCACCATGTTTTCCTCATCTACTTTATTTGTTGTCTGGCACCTGGACTATCAACAGATGCTCACATATCTCTATAGAATGTTTATTCTTAGAGTCCTTTGAGTAGAGAGTCTGTTGGTTTTTAGGTTCAAAAAAAAAAACCTAAAATCCATATTGATTTCTATAATGATTGTTCTAAATATAGGATATTTTTGAAGACCCTGATATTAAATACTAAAAAAATTCAGCAGCAACACAGTGGGATATCAATGATATCTTGGTATTTGATATCAGTAAGGTGTTTGAAATATTTGAGCCTTGGGGACATGATCTGCAAGTCCACCTCAGTGTTCCACAATGCCTTTGAAGTGGTTTATGCATATGACCTCTAAAACTTGACTTTATTTTTTCAGATATGGTTGGAAACCTTTAGTGAAAATTCAGCAAAAGAAGAGGAATATGAAACTCTCAGAGTTACTAAGTACAGTTAGACAATAAACTTCAATGGGAAATATACAGTTATGGCTTTAAAGAAAGAGGAGGCGGAGGAAGAGGAAGAGGAGGAGGAGAAGGAGAAATAAACTGGGATACCTCAAAGAGTATAGAAGACTTAACTTTAAAAACACGATAATTGAGATTTGTGATATTTTAACTTGACATGAGACTCTTTTGATGGAGTTCCCATTTTTAATTGGATAGATTTATATTCTGAATGGGAGGTAATAAAGTTGAAAGACCCACAATTCTGTAGCATATAAATTTAGCAAATGTTCAAACGAACAAAAACAACTTGCTTGATTAATTTTTCCTTGTAAAAATATTTTTTCAAAGAAATGCACTCTGCATAGAAGTAGAAAGACAGAACTTGTGAAAATATTTAGTCTGAAATATTTATACATATCCTTACAAAAAATAATAAAATGTATTCCAGAAACTTACTATGAGGTTGGCCTGAAGGAAGAATATTCAGTCAGTTAAAAATATTTTAAACTACAAAGAAATACTACTGTTAAGTGTCAATGATTCCAAACTTAGAAATATAGAATTCATATTTGGAGAATTCTGGAGGCAATTATATGAAAAATTTACCAGGGTACTAATAAAAGACAAATTCTTTGATAAAGTAACATTGGTGGTAAAGATAGCCAAAACACTAATTAAATGACATGGATATTAAGGAATGGAGAGATGGCTCATCAGTTAAGAACACTGCCTGCTCTTGCAGAGGATCTGCCATTGGTTCTCAACATTCATGTGGTAGCTCATAACCATGGCTAACTCCAGTTCCAGGGGATCCATCCCCATCTTCTGACCTTCAAGAGCACTACAGGCACATGGTACACATATGCAGGAAAAACACTTATACACATAAAATAAAACTAAATAAATATCTGGAAATGTAGTTTGGTGGTAAAGTGCTTACCCAACAGGCACAAAATACTTGTTTCAATCCCCAGCACTGCAAAAAAAAAAAAAAAAAAAAATCTTTTAAACAAATATTTACAGTGATTTTCACATACTTATACTCCATATTTAAACAAGTTTTTTTGTGTGTGTGTTTTAAGAAAAACATGGCATGCTATTGTGGTGCTATATTTAATAAAAAAAAAAGTAGCCTAAAATATCAGAGGACAGAGCCAAGCTATAAAGATCAAGGAATAGTGACTCATATCTTTAAGCCCAGCATTTGGGAAGCAGAGATTCTCTGGATCTCTGTGAATTCAAGGCCAACAGCCAGGAAGCAGTATCAGACACATTTAATCCTAGCTCTAGGAATGTTGAGTGAGGAACTAAGATAGCTGGGCAGAGAGAGAGAGTCTTTCCCTGCCACTTACCTAGTGTCCTGAGGAGAGAGTATTGAAGTGGGAGGATTTCCTGGAGACAGGCCAGAGGAATTGGCGGGTGAGAAGTAGCTGTGGTTTGTTTCTCTATCTCTTTGATATTTCAGCTTTCCCCTCTCCCCCCTAAAAAAATGCTATGGGACTATGCTTTTGTACACTGTTAATATATGTCACTGTCCTGCCAGGGAAAATTGTGCTCTGGTCTGGTTCCAGTATCGGGACCAGGTGCTGTCTGCAGAGCTTGTCCCCACACACTCTGTAGCAGACAGAGATAAACTCTGACTGCCACAGTCCCCCCAGGTGTTGCTGAGGGAATTTGCATGGCTACCCGCCTCCAACTGAGCAAACAGAGAAGGACTGAGGACCCTGAAAGACAGACTCAGACTCTGCCCAAAGAGGTGACAGGAGACACACAAGCCTGAGTGCCACAACTGAGGAGGAGCCACCTAAATATAAACCACTGAAGCCATGGGCAAACGTCAGTGCAAAAATTTATATAATAATATAAAGAACAACAAGGTAACTCTAGAAGACAGTAGCCATGCTACAACTACAAGATCTGAACTGAGCAATGAAGAGGAAACAGAAGGAAGCAACACCAAAAATTCCTTTATGATGATCATCAAAGCCCTCAAAGAAGATATGAAAAATTGCATTAAAGAAATAGAATAAAATACAAACAAAAAATTGGAAGAGATGAACAAATCTATGAAAGAAAACCAAGAAAAAGTAAACCAAAAATTAAAGAAACATGCCAGGAACTAAAAGCTGAAATAGAAGCAATAAAAAAGGCACAAAATGAGGCAAAGATAGAAATAGAAAACCTGAAGAAAAAAGCTGGAACCACAGATGCAAGCATAATCAATAGAACCCAAGAGATGGAAGAGAGACTCTCTGGAGTGGAAGACTCAGTAGCAGAAATAGATACATCAGTCAAAGAAAATACTAAAACCAAAAAAGCCATAACTCAAAAATGTTCAGGAAATCTGGGTCACCATGAAAAGACCTCACTTGAGAATAATAGGAATAGAAGAAGGAGAAGAATACCAGCTTCAAGGTACAGATAATGTTTTCAATAAAATCATAGAAGAAACCTTCCTTAACCTGAAGAAGGAAATACCTATAAAGATACAAGAAGCTTACAGAATACCAAATAGATATGACCCCAAAAAGAAGTCAGCGTGCAACATTATAATCAAACCACAAAACATATAGAACAAAGAAAAAATTTTAAGAGCTGCAAAAGAAAAGGGCCAATTTACATATAAAGGCAGACTCCTGAGAATAACACCTGACTATTCAATGGAAACGATGAAAGCTAGAAGGGCTTGGTCAGAAGTTATACAGATGCTAAAAAAGCATGGCTGCCAACCTAGACTACTATACCATGCAAAATTATCAATCACCATAGATGGAGTAAATATTTCATGACAAATTCAGACTGAAACAATATCTATCTACCAATCCAGCGCTACAGAGAGTATTAGATGGAAAACTCCAGCCTAAGGACCCCAGATACACCCATGCAACCACAAACAATCAATAATCTCACAGAAGAATACTCCAGAGAAAGGAAATACAAACAAGTTACCACCAAAAGTGGCAGGAAATATCAATGAATGGTCACTAATTTCCCTTAATATAAATGGACTCAACTCTCCTATAAAACATCACACACTAACAAGATGGATACAACAACAAAAGCCATCCTTCTGTTGCCTACAGGAAACACACCTCAACTGCAAAGACAGACACAGGCTTAGAGTAAAGGGTTGGGAAAAGATTTTCCAGTCAAATAGTCCTAAGAAAAAAGCGGGGATTGCAATCCTAATAACTAACAAAGTAGACTTTAAGCTAAAAGCAATTAAAAGGGACTAAGAAGGTCATTACTTATTCATCACAGGAAACATTGGTCAAGAGGAGATTTCAATCCTGAATATTTATGCCCCTAATATAAGGGCACCTACTTATGTAAAAGAAACACTGCTAAAGCTTGAATCCCACATCAATTCTTACACCCTAATAGTGGGAGACTTCAGTACCCCACTTTCAACCCTGGATAGATCAACCAGACAGAGCCTCAACAGAGAAAAAAGGAGTCTAACAGAGGTTATGATGCAAATGGATTTCATAGATATTTACAGAAGCTTCCACCCAAAGGCAAAGGAATATACATATTTCTCAGCTCCTGATGGAACTTTCTCCAAAATTGACCACATAATGTTCTCTCTCCCATTATCTATTCAATATAGTTCTTGAAGTTTTAGCTAAAGCAATAAGGGAACAAAAAGAGATTAAGGGGATACAAATTGGAAAAGAAGAAGTGAAGCTATCTCTATTTGCAGATGATATGATTGTATACATAAGTGACCCACAAAATTCTTCCAAGGAATTGCTACAGCTGATAAACACCTTCAGCAATGTAGCAGGATACAAGATTAACTGAAAGAAATCAGTATCCCTTCTATACACTAAAGATAGAAGAGCTGAAAAAGAAATAAGGGAAACATTACCCTTCATAATAGCTGTAAACAGTATTAAATACCTTGTAGTAACTATAACCAAAGAAGTAACAGACCTATTTGACAAAAATTTTAAATCACTGAAGAAAGAAATTGAAGAGGATATCAGAAAATGGAAAGCTCTCCCATGTTCCTGGATAGGTAGGATCAACCTAGTAAAAATGGCAATTCTACCAAAGGCAATCTACAGATTCAATATACTGCCCATCAAAATTACAACACAATATTTTTTGGACCTTGAAAGAACAATACTCAATTTCATTTGGAATAACAGGAAAGCCAGGATTGCCAAAACAATTTTACTCAACAAAAGAACCTCAGGAGGTATCACCATCCCTGACTTCAAGTTATACTATAGAGCTACAGTAATAAAAACAGCCTGGTATTGGCATAAAAACAGACCTGTGGATCAATGGAATAGAATTGAGGATCCAGATATTAACCCAAAAACCTATGAACACCTGATCTTTGACAAAGAGGCCCAAAATATTCAATGGAAAAAGATAGTATATTTAACAAATGGTGTTGGCATAGCTGGATGGAAGTATGTAGAAAAATGCAAATAGATCCGAACCTGTCACCCTGCACAAAACTCAAATCCAAGTGGATCAAAGGCCTCAGCATAAACCCAGCCACTTTCAACTTGATAGAAAAGAAAGTGGGAAATACACTTCTACGAACTGGCACAGGTGACCACTTCCTAAATATAACACCAGTGGCACAGACACTAAGACCAACAATCAATAAGTGAGATCTCCTGAAGCTAAGAAGCTTCTGTAAAGTCAAGGACACTGTCAATAGGACAAAAGGACAGCCTACAGAATTGGAAAAGATTTTCACCAACTTTACAAGTAATAGAGGACTGATCTCTAAGATATATAAAGAACTCAAGAATCTAGAGCCCAAAACCTTGAATAACCCAATCAAAAAATGGGGTTCAGATCTGAAAAGGGAATTCTCAGCAGAAGAATTACGAATGGCTAAAAGGCACCTGAAAAAGTGCTCATCATCTTTAGCCATCAGAGAAATGCAAATCAAAACAACTTTGAGATACCGCCTAACACCTGTTAGATTGGCTAAGATAAAAGACAAAGAGGACAACCTATGCTGGAGAGGATGCGGAGCAAGGGGAACACTTCTCAATTGTTGGTGGGAGTGTAAGCTTGTTCAGCCACTTTAGGATGCAGTATGGCGGTTTCTCAGAAAATTGAGAATCAATCTCCCCAAGGATCCAGCAATACCACTTCTGGGTGTATACCCTAAAGATGCACAGTCATACTCCAAAGGCATTAGCTCAACTATGTTCAGAGCAGCATTATTTGTAATAGCAAGAACCTGGAAACAACCTAGATGTTCCTCAACTGAAGAATGGATTAACAAACTGTGGTACATCTACATCAGCAGTAAGAAAAAATGATATCCTGAAATTTGCAGGCAAATGGATTGATTTGGAGAATATCCTACTGAATGAGGAATCTCAAACTCAGAAAGAGAAGCAGGGAATGTACTCACTCATTAGTGGTCTCTAAACAAACAAACAAGAAAAAAGCCAAGCATGGTCAAGCTGCAAACCACAACCACTGAACAGCTTGGGATCAGAAGCACCCTGGACTGACTCTTTGGATCCCACTCCCCCTAGAGGAACACCTGACTCACTCTTGAGGGAGAGGGGAGAAAGCTGGATCTGCCAGGAGTGGAGACTGAACTAAGCAATATTGGGGCAGTGGGACCAGGGGACTGTTTGCTCCCTGCCCAGGGAGAGGATGGGGAGTTATGGAGAAGAGAGAATGACCTGATGTGTTGGGAGGGGGAAGGGACCTTGAATAAGGATAAAAAATGTGACTTCTTTGTTCATAATAATAATAATAATAAAGTAAATAAATAGAGTAAAAATAATAATAAGCCACATAAAGATAAAAATTACAAGGAGTGTCTAGATACTATATGTTATTGTCTTGTCTTTAAGTTTTTGACTGAAAACAAATTAGTAAAATCTGCTAAAAGCCATTTGATTACAAATGATCTTGGATTACTCTAACCTGTATATTTTGCATATGAGCTGACTTTAAAATTAAAATCAAAAGATAAGCTAAAAAAATATTTGGCACTGTAAAAGTATACTGGTTTAATAAAATTATTATTGGCCAGAAGCCAGACAGGACATAGAAGTGGGGGCAACAAGACTAGGAGAATTCTGGGAAGCAGATGAGCAGTTGCAGTTGCCAGTCTGACACAGAGGAAGCAAGATGAGAATGCTGCACTGGGAAAAGGTACCAAGCCATGTGGCTAGACATGGCTAAGAATCATGGGTCAGTTTAAGAGTAAGAGTTAGCAAGTAATGAGCCTGAGCCATAGACCAAATAGTTTATAATTAATATAAAACTTTGTGTGATTATTTAGGACTAAATAGCTGTGGGACCAGCCAGGCAGGACAGAGAAACTTCAGACTACATGCTGTTTGTATTTTACAGGATGCCTTTTTTTCTGGAAAGTAGACTTTCAATAAAACCATTTTATAAGCACCATGAAATAATAAAATCAATTCTAGGTCAATAAATAAACATTTCAAAGGTTACATTATTAAACTTTTTGTAGTTACCCTCCTACTCTCAAAACTGTCCAGTGGGGATTATTAATTATATGGTCACTAAAATTAGAAACAACCTAAAGAAAAGAAACCTTGAAATTTACATGAAAAACACAGGCGAAAAACACCTAAAATATATAATTGCCAAAGATGAGGAATGAGGCCTGTGGATGCTGTGGTAGCTATTAGCATCTTCAGACCAAAGGAGGTCCAGTAAATTTCAGCAAATATCTAGGAAGAAATAATGCCATTTTCAGAGTGCAGAAAATATGGGAAACTTTCCATCTTTAATTTATGAGGCCAACATAACCTTAAAAACAAAACTTGCCAAAGATGTGAAGAGGAAACAGCAAAGGCCAACTTGATGCTCAGACAAAGAAACAGGAGCAAGAAACATTGAGCTGTGCTGAGGTTGACATAGCCCAAGGCACTCCATATGCTTCATACCCCAGGAAGGGGAAGCCGACTTAGCTGCAGAAAGTCCATTACTACAGTTTATCACAGAAAAACCGCATCAGAGAAAAACAATACTCATTTAAGTATTTGCAGAAAAATACTTGAAAAAGTCAATTATGTTAATGAAACTCGTAAATCCTAGCTAATGCAGAATATAAGGAAATACTTTTAATCTTATGGGGTTGCCACCAGTAAGCAAAAAGGATATTGAGGATTGCCATATTTAATGGTAATGAATCTGAATGCTTTCTCCTTGAGGGCAAAAAATGTGGTAAGATAAGAAAATAGACAAGAAAAATAAGAAATGAAAAACAATCCTGATATCTGATTATTCACAACTGATGTTATTATGTGTAAATGTGCAGTAATAATCCACTTCAATAACTGCTGGATAAAGATCAATAGAGAAAATAATCAATTGTGTTTAATTAACTGCAGCAAATGAAAATCGAAATTAAATGATGGGGCTGGGGGACAGGTGCATGTGGGGATCTTTGCACACAGGTAAGTGTACACATGAAGAGACTAGAAGAAGGTGCCAGTCCAGTCTATTACAGTCCATCTTACTCCTCTAAGATAGGGACTGTCATTGAACTAGGAGCTAAGCTGGTGGCCAGAAAGTGTCAGTGATCCCCCAGTTTGCCCTGAATAGCATTAAAGTTACAGGCACCTATAGCCATGACTAGTTGTTTTAGGCGGGTTCCGGGATGTACATCAAGCACCCTTGCCCACTGAGACATTCCTTCACCTCTGGAAATTAGATATTAAAACACTATTCACCATTTTCAAAACAATAAATTTCTAGGGATAAACCTAAGGAAAGCCTTAGAGAATCTTGATATGGAAATGCCTAAAACTAAAGAACTGAAGAAAATAGGTGTGACTGAAAGGGTCTTGTTAGGGCACTAATTCTGTCCACATTGGTCTTCATGAGTCTGTCCAACTCTTTTCAAATCACTAAAACTTTCCATGCAATTTTGGTGGGTCATAAGCTGATTTTAAAATTTATAATAACAAAAGTTAAAGAAAGCCAAACCTGGTTTTCAAACTGATTTGAAAAAAATGGGCAAGGGGGTTCTCTTGACCATTTATCACACTGCAAAGTGATAATAACTCAGACCATGTGGTGTCTCAAGGATCAACAGACAGGCGGGTGGAGATAAGTGTCTAGGTATGTGAGCTCTAGACTTGGAGTTAGCACTGTGTCTCCCTGGAAAAAAATAATCATCATCTCCTTAAGCTGTGCCTGAAGCCCTGGGTATCCATGTAACAGAAGACACACAAACCACACCAAAGTATCCATTCTCAGCTGAAATGTAGATAAAGGCCAATAAGCTTGTTAATCATTGTATCAAAGAGTATGCTCATTACCTAAGGAAAGGAAGAATATATAAAACTATCATTAAAGAAGATTACTAATAAATTGAACCACATTAAAAAAATATTACTGAAAACCATAATAACCGTAAAAGGTGAGAAAGACATGCCATGGGGGAGTGCATTTAATGACAGAATGGAGAAGGCCTAAACATCTGTGATGGTTCAGTTATTGAGAGAATAGCCAGAATCATATGTCACAAAAGGGACATTCAGCCGAGAAATATGCCATCACATTATCATCTAGGAAGTGCAAATCCATATCACTGTGTGGCAGCACTCTAAGCACTGGCCAGAACAGCAATGAAACGGCCAATACCCCACAGTGCAATGGCTAGAACTGCAGTGTAGGTGCCAACACTGCAGTTCACTAGGCAGGACTTCTGTGCACTGAATGAACTGTGGTGTACTGGTAAGGACTGCAGTACCCTGCAGTACACTTCTGTGTGCTGACTAGGACTGTGGTGCTTAGTCAAGGAATGTAACATACTCTCCAGAAATTCAGTGCACTGACCAGGATCTTGTGTACCAGCCAGGACCTCAGTGAACTGAACAAGACATGTGTACCAGCCAGGACTGCATTGCATTGGATGAGACCTCTGTGTACAAATCAGGACTGCAGTGCACTGGATAGGGCAGATCATTGACTGGAGCTGGTGAGATTGTAGAGAAAGTAGGCCTTGCTGGTTTAAGTGTAAAGAAGATGGGCAGTATCTACTAAAGCTGAGGAGATGCTCCCTCATAAGCCAGCCAAGGCACAAAAAACTAGCACACTTGAGCCTCCAGACAGTTAAAACCACTATTTGCCTTGAATCATCAGAAGGCCTAGTTCTGGCATGTTCATCTCTGGGAAATCTGTTGCTGAAAGCAAATGAATTTTGCAGCCACACACATGCCACAAAGATCCTCACAAATATAATTTGATAGAAAGGCCAGATAGAATATGCAATGGAGCATATTGAGTGTGTATGTGAATGTGTGTGTGTGTGTACACACACACACACACACATATATACATATACACACAACTACACACATGAGTATCTGATGGGAACAGTTTTTCATTGGAGACCCCTTCTTCCTGGACTAAGTCGATATTGCAGGAATCCTAACTGATCTTATGATAAAAACAGGGTCCCAGATATTGGGGCAAATGCTAAAAGATCAGAGGGACAGAGAAACAAGCCACAGCTACTTCTCACTTTGCCAACTCTTCAGCCAAAAGATCCTGTCTCTCCACAAATCCTCAGACTGAATGGGGAAGTGAAGGGACTCACAGGCCAAAATGGAATGGGGCTTGAACCTTGTCTCCCCCCACTTTATATTCTTTTCTCTGCTCAGCCATATCACTTCCTTTTTCAACTTTCCTAGTGCTAGGATTAAAGATGTATGTGTTTTCCAAGTACTGGGAGCAGAGACATGGGATCCCAAGTGCTGGGATTAAAGGAATGTGCCACCACTTGCTGGCTCTGTTTGCCCTTGAATTCATACTCTCAATGTATACATATTAACACACATTTTTTCTGTTCTTGTTGGAGTGGAGCTGAAATTAGTCTCTGAATGCAAAAGAAAGCTTGAAGAATGACAAGGCAAAGAGCTAAGATAAAAGGAATTTGAAGAAACAAGCCCAAGACTAAGAAATTAAGTCATGCATACCCTTTTTCACATTGATTAGGAGAAAATGAATTACTGTTTGCTTCTGTGATAGATACTGGGTATGAGCTGGAGGGAATGAGTGCTGTGTATGTATGTAGAGCTACCTAGTGGGACATTTAAGGGACTCAGGCATGACTTCCCCCTCCAAAAATAAGGGGAAAATAGCGGTCAAAACTTCCCTCATCATGGGTAACTCTACTGGATGTCAGCATGGAGTTGTGGAAACAAAAGTGCTCATTTTGGGGTTTCCTAAAGCTTCTATACTCTCTAACTGTAGAAAATGTAAGATGTATCCTATATTTTCAGTAGAAGATATTGAATCATGACACTGATCACCCAAATTGAATAACAACTTTTAATTAAAAATAATCTGCCTGATTATTTTGTTGATAGAGATGTGTCAGAGATCAAATAAGTACCAGATTTTTGCCACACATAAGATTAAAATCTGGAGATCTTCAAGTAGTTTAAGCCGATGGAAGCCCTAAAAACTGACATTTTTTAAAATAAACAGATAAGTAGATAATTATTCATTTGACAAAAGTCTGTTTTTCTAAGGACTCTATCATAGAATTCTTTTTGAAGTAACAGAATTGTCTGGCATATTTATGACTCATTTTTTTTCCATACCAGGACTCAAACCAAGTGAAATATCAGGTCGGGTCAGACTGGGTTTGGAGAATATTTTGATGTTCTGGTTTTGTTCCATTTCAATTTCCTTAGAGAAATGTATAATATCAGTTGCAGCTTAACCTAACTCAACAAGGCCTTCCATAGAGAGGGCAGCTGAGACCAGAGGGGGACCTGTGGTCTGTTCACGGTGCCTTTGGAAGGATAACTTGGGGCTTCAATTTCTTTCAGGCTTGAATCGGCTAACAGAATTCTTCCTGTTCATGGTTTGATTTTGGCAAACATCCTTGATTTACATGTAATATCTTAGAAAAGAATTTTTTTTGCAGAAAATGAGGTCAACTTGAAACTTATATGAATCCCTCTATAAAGTAGAAGCTGATAAAACTGCAAATTTATCATGATATGAAGCACAGAGTGAGCAGTACCTTGATCCTTTCTCAAAAGTGATTAACCCAGACACCATGCGCATTGCTTCCAACTCCTGACTGCAACTTCTGTCTTTTGCTGGTTTTCCTTAATGTCTCCATCACTGGACACCAGATATATTAGAATTATTTACTTGTAATATAGCACATAAAGGATTAATATTTATTAAGGAGTTATATAAACACTCACTGATATAAATTGAACCTTAAGATAATTTTTGGAGAGTGGAACTGACATGTGAAGGATGATCTGATCCACTCCCCAAGACAGCAGGAACAAAACAGGAAGGAAAGTCAGCTTGCCCTAGGTCTCAATGGGGTCTAGCCACACCCCATTTTGGGTTGATACTCCAAATCTACACCTCTAAACCTCTCTAAATAATGCCTAAATCTCACTACAGACCTTAATCCTCTGTTAAAGGCTTAATAGAGTCTGAGAGTATATATATAAACTCTTCATTTTCTGGACACTGTTCTGTCTCATGCTTCAGACTTTCTGGCTCTTTCTTGTTTTATGTCTTAAAAGATAATGAAGTAGTTATGAACTTTGTCTCCCAGGCCTTTGCTAGATTAGTGTGTGTCAAATGGTCATTATCTTATAGTATAATGCCTGAATTCAATCCTTGTAATTTTTTTTCTACCATTTATCACTAGCCATGCATTTTTCTTTTATGAAGAGACTCTTTTGAGATGTTCTGATCAATACAGAAGTTTAGTACCATCCAGACATCCTTTGCTTCCTAAGCTTATCATAGACTCAATGGACAGGATCAAGTACTAGTAGTTTGGGCACTGGTTATGCCCTGTCCCTGCTCCTTCAGCACAGATCAACTAGGAAGTCACAATGCTGCTACTTTACTGGAAAGAGAGTGTCTCGTGCCAGAGAGCATGGAATTCAGAGCTCAGCTTTAGGCGTGCTCACTGTGTGTCATTTTGGCATATGCCTAGCCTATCTGTGTCTGTGTCTTTAACATGGGGGAAGGGGTCAGTGAATCACAATAATGAAGAACTGTCATCCTTATGGAGATGGCTTAGTGTGCACATGAATGTCTAGGACATCATCTGCTGTGTTTATAACCTTCCTTTGCTCTGTGAATAAAGTCCTGAGTGGTAAAAATGTGTAGGTCAGGCAGAGAGAAGGGATGGTAATAGATGAACAGAAAGAGAATGCAGACAGGATGTTCTTCAAACACAGAAGTTCCCAATGGGGCTTCAGACCCCATTTTCCAGCCCAGCAATTTTTAGCATAGAGCTGACATCTCTAGTTTGACAGATGACTGGCAACAAGAATTTCTTTGGGTCACCTAAATAGTATAGGATGATTGTCTCTAAAATTTCTGGGAGATTTTAAATCCTTCGCTATTCCAAAAGTACATTTTAGAAACAACTAATCAAATATAATGCTGTAGAAATAACACAGTATTGTTACAATTATTACAATTCAAAATGTTGAGTTCAAGTGGTGCTAAAAAGACCTTCTAACCAAATGAATCATGCCTGATATTCTCAAAAGTAAGTGAAAAATATTCTTAAATCTGAACATAACTGCTGGAGAGTACTAGACATGATCAAAAGTCAATACCCACACTTCTGTGGAAGGGTTGAAGTGACCAGGAGGAGGATTAAACAAAGACACCAGCAGGAACTGGCATGATCACCCAGAAGGCTTTGCTTTGAACATTCCGCTATCACAGTCAGGGCATGATGATACTCCATCCGCTGGGCAGGATCATGTATTTCCATTATCATCCCCTGTGTGAACCACCAATCAAAAACCACTCAATGGTGATGAGATTAATATTCAACAAACATCAATTAGCAGAGATTACTGGGACATGAGGAGGGAAATTTCTGCCTGACACCAGGCCACATTTCCTGCTCATGGCTATGGTCTCTGAGGCCTTGGAGATGAAGGTTCAGACATTTTGAAAAAGTGCTCTGTCATTGAGTTGACTCTAACTTCAGTCTCTGGGACCTTACTCATATTTTATTCCAAGTTTGATACTTTTAAAATGTAAAATGCATTTTAATTCAAATCCTATTGTCTAGTGAAAAAAGGAAATACAATCAGCTCTATTATAGGAAGGTATCAAAATGGGAAAGTGGAAACGCACATCTCATCTCTTTTGGATCTTAATGGTCTTTACCTCATTTCTTTTCCTTCTTCACCATGATTTGTGTGGCTTTGGAGCAAAAGCCTTTGCTCTGTCCCTTGTGTTTTCAGTCCTGGCTACCCTTAACCTTTTTTGTCTGTTGACATCTTATTCATGCTTTATACTAAATTCAATAAATGTGTTCTTTCAGAGAAACTGTTCCATGGCCACAGAGAATCAGTTGGTTTCCATTTCACCTCCTTTATTCACTCCTCAGTATCACTTGTGCTATGGGATTCTTACAAGTGGTGGTGAAATCTTAAGCAGTGCAAATTTCTATAGATTTTGACAGTGCCGTGAAATGCTAACAAGAAAAGCTAGAGGAGGTACAAGG
The DNA here is from genome assembly GCA_004025045.1 of Sigmodon hispidus. NCBI lineage: Eukaryota > Metazoa > Chordata > Mammalia > Rodentia > Cricetidae > Sigmodon > Sigmodon hispidus. The sequence goes on from PVIH01015781.1 coordinate 43,170, forward strand.
GAAATGCACACAAGCTTGCAATAAGAAGCCATGTCCAGTCCTAGTGAGTGATGTGAGAGGAAATACAGTAAGAAAAAAGTCTGAGCTTTGGAGGGATTTTTTTCTGAACCTGTTTTAACAATGGAAAATCCCAGAATACACTTGCAGACTCCATTTCCCCTTTGAACTGTAGTTCTTAAAGGCATGACACAGACTATTCCCATGTCCCTTCTCTTTTTCTGAGTCCTCTTGTGGCTATAGAAGCTGCTTAGAAAAACACTAGCTGGTCATTTCAATCATCTTCATGAATATTGAACTGTTTAGAAAGTACTTTCAATATTTTTCTAGAAATCATCTTAATATGAAAGACCACTGGTAGCTTTGAACATATCTCCAGCTCGCTCCGATCAGGATTGAGCCAACCAGAAAACAAGAGGCTGTAAGGCTTGCTCCTCCTTCCTGTGGGCTCAAGCTTCATTTCCTATTGTCAGAGTCTTGCCTTTTCTCCCCAAGTTACTTTAAGAACACATAGCTATTCTTGGCAGAGTACTGTGTTCTCAGAACTTTTTATCTGGCTGTGTATACCAGCCATTTTATTAAGTACCAATGTTCCTAGTTTACATATCACCTTACATTTTAATGAGCAAACACATTCTTTCTTGTGATTCTCAAACCAACCTCTTCAAAGAAGAGAAATAATTATTGTTGAGCCCATTATCTATGTGGAAAGCTGAGGTCATTACAAAGAAGCTGGTAAGTCAGAGTTCAAACTAGGTCTTCCCTCTGCCTGTTTCTCTTCCTCCCACAGCACCAGGACATATTACATCCTGGTACTTTTTCTCAAACTTTACTCTGGAAACATCTAGAAAGCACTTGTGAGCTCAGGTTTCCTGTGTACCACCATCTCTCTCTTTCCTGACCACATCCCTTCAAAATGTCCTTTGCAGATGTTGACCTCAGGGTGTCTCTGGACTTACATAATCTATTTGTTCTTCCCAGAGTAACCAAGTAAATTATAACAAATACAAGAAACAGCATAGTGGGCAGACACAGATATGTGTTAGCCCATTAAATTATCCCTCCCAAGAACAATGCTTCACAGAAAAGGGACTATGAAGTCATCTGACCTGCCCCCATGCCAAAGCAGGTTTGAGGCCAGAACACTGACTGCCAAGTTGCCCTTTGGCTTCCAGCTCTGGCTTTTGATGTTCGGAAGATCATATCTGCTGCTGGACCTGCTTCTAAACAGTGAAGTGATCTTGCAGTTGGAACGCTAGCTGTGTTCCATGGGCCCTCATTGCTCTGTAAAAAGTGCAATGTGCATGTAATTGTTTAGGTCTCCTGTTATGTATGTGTCCTCATGAAAAGTTATTCCTATGGGCTGGTTCCCAGTAAACTGGCTAAGAGCATAAACTCAAATTTATGAAATGCTCAGGAGCTCAAATCCTTTCTGAATGTAGAAATGGCCCATAGGAATGTCATAACACACAGAGTGCTTGAGCCACTGGGAAACAAGCCAATGTTATGCTCTGTTTTTTTCTCCATTATTTTCTAATTAATATCTGAGTCAGAACAGGCAGCCAGTGGGAGTACTGAGTAATGTCAAAGGTTCCCAAGTGTCTCCCAAACTCATCACTATTTGAAGAGAAAAATTAAAATGTTGATGTATTCATTACATGGAGCCTCTTTCTTCAACTGTCTACATGTGTGAAAGAAGCTTTCAATTCATGCTATTCTTCATGAAATGTTACCAAAAGAAGCTTCTGTGTGTTCCTAGAGCATGAGAAGGTAAGATATACTTGAGGTATTAAAAAATATGACATAAATCACTTAGTTACATGACAGTGAACAATCACTGCCCTGTTTAGGATATAAGCGTTGAATAATAACACCTCCAAGATAATTTCTCTTTCTCATACTGAATGCTCTCAAAATAACTGTCTATTTTAAGCAAAGTTTGTGGGAAATGACTTTTCTTTTTGTCTCCATTGCCAACAAATATGGAGCCAGATCCAGAAAGAGACCAAATAAGAGAATGGGCTTCCCATGACACTTTGGCTTTACAAGCTTTGTTCTGCCAGCCTCATTTATGAAGTGAGACTCTGGGAACCAGTAAGTTTGATGCAGGAGGGATCGGCAAATGATAAGCTGATTTTCTGGAAGTCAGTTTCCAAGATGCAACACCTGCTGCTACCTTCCTCTCCAGGTCCCCAGTATGCCATCTTTATACTTCCGTGATCAAAGTTTTTATATTTTATTATCCCAAAAGCCTTAAGGGGCTCCTCATCAACCTCCCTTCTCCCTTCCTCTTCTCCTTTAGCTAATTCAGTGTTTTTATGGTGACCTCAGTAGCAGTCAATTTGTCTTTGATGAGAATCCCTCCAAATTAACAAAGATTCAGGCTGGGGATCTGGTTCAGCAGAGTAAGGCTGGATTCTGGGCTGCAAATGTCTACAGGTAGTGTGATGGAGTTGTTGCCTCATTAGCATGGCTGATAGGACAGATGTGTAAATGTCAGTACCTGTATAGGTGGGAAGAGATATGCTCCAGATAAGACATCTCTGTCTTACTCACTGCTGGAGTTGGCTGACACCTTCAGAGCAGAAAAGGCTTGTGGATTAGGATTAAGAAATAAAGGATTGAGTTTTATTTTTCTAATTTCATTCATTAGATTTGAATAAATCATGCATGCTATCATCCCCTTTTAGTCAGATAGCCATAAGCTATGTTAGCTAGTGACATGAAAGGTTTATGGGAGGATAATTATAAATCTAAATCACCTAGTGAAATCACAACCTTATGTAAGCAGCTTCATGGGACTATTTTGTCTTGTGACATATTAGGCCTATGAAAGTGGCTCCATTACACTGTATCACCTTCTTAGTGTGATCATTCTCTACGGTGTGTGTACAATGACAGTCACCTAACAATACACACTTAGGATGGGACTCTGGTGTTAAATAATACATGACTCTATTTGAAAAGAAGATGGTAAATGTTACCATCCCTATACAGTCACACCATGAATGCACAAAAATGTCAAATGTGTACACATTTGCACACATTTGTACATATATACACATTCTATCAAGCACATGTATACCCATACAGGAATTGGTTATGCTCCATTTTTCATCTAACAGTTTATGAACGTGAGATCACATGGCAACCTATTAGCTATGCAGACAAACTCTCTTTTTTTCAGCTTCTTTTTTTTCTTTATTTATTTTGTATTTATCAAAAAACAGTAAAATGAATTTAAAATGCTAAAACATTAACAATAACTATAAAGAGGATAAAAACCATAAGCATGACTTATCAAGGGTGATAATGCAAATAAGATTGCTACACATATATTTACTTTGTGTTCAGCTTTCCCTCTGAATTTTTTTTTCCATCCCTGTATATCCTTATTCAAGGTCCCTTCCCCCTCCCACCACATCAGGTCATTTTTCTTCTCCGCAACTCCCCATCCCCTCCCTGGGCAGGGAGTAGACAGTCCTATGGTCCCACTGATCCAATAACGTTTGGATCAGTCTCCACTCTTGGCCAAATCCAGTTTTGTCCATCTTCCCTCAAGAGTGAGTCAGGTGTTCCTATAGTTGGAGTGGGGTCCGAAGGGTCAGTCCAGGGTGTTTCTGATCCCAAGCTGTTCAGTGGTTGTGGTTTGCAGCTTGGGTATGCTTGGCTTTTTTTTTTCTTGTTTGTTTGTTTAGAGACCACTAGTGAGTGAGTACATCCCCTGCTTATCTCTCTGAGATTGTGATACCTCGCTCAGGAGGATATTCTCCAAATCCATCCATTTGCCTGCAAATTTGAGGATATCATTTTTTCTTACTGCTGAGTAGTATTCCATTGTGTAGATGTACCACAGTTTGTTAATCCATTCTACAGTTGAGGGACATCTAGGTTGTTTCAAGGTTCTTGCTATTACAAATAATGCTGCTATGAACATAGTTGAGCTAATAATACCTTTGGAGTGTGAATGTGCCTCTTTAGGGTATACACCCAGAAGTGGTATTGCTGGGTCCTTGGGGAGATTGATTCTCAATTTTCTGAGAAACCGCCATATTGCATTCCAAAGTGGCTGCACAAGCTTATACTCCCACCAACAATGGAGGAGTGTTCCCCTTGATCTGCATCCTCTCCAGCATAGGCTGTCATCTGTGCCTTTTATCTTAGCCAATCTAACAGGTGTTAGGTGGTATCTCAAAGTTGTTTTGATTTGCATTTCTCTGATGGCTAAAGATGAAGAGCACTTTTTCAGGTGCTTTTCAGCCATTCATAATTCCTCTGCTGAGAATTCCCTTTTTAGATCTGAACCCCATTTTTTGATAGGGTTATTCAAGGTTTTGGGCTCTAAATTCTTGAGCTCTATATATACCTTAGAGATCAGTCCTCTATCACTTGTAGGGTTGGTGAAAATCTTTTCCCATTCTGTAGGCTGGCGTTTTGTCCTATTGACAGTGTCCTTGGCTTTGCAGAAGCTTCCTAGCTTCAGGAGATCCCACTTATTGATTGTTGGTCTTAGTGTCTGTGCCACTGGTGTTGTATTTAGAAAGAGGTCGCCTGTGCCAATTTGTAGAAGTGTATTTCCCACTTTCTTTTCTATTAAGTTCAAAGTGGTTGGGTTTAAGTTGAGGTCTTTGATCCACTTGGATTTGAGTTTTGTGCAGGGTGACAGGCTCGGATCTATTTGAATTTTTCTGCACACTTCCATCCAGCTATGCCAACACCATTTGTTAAATATACTATCTTTTTTCCATTGGATGTTTTGGGCCTCTTTGTCAAAGATCAGGTGTTCATAGGTTTTTGGGTTATTGTCTGGATCTTCAGTTCTAGTCCATTGGTCCACAGTCTGTTTTTATGACAGTACCAGGCTGTTTTTATTACTGTAGCTCTATAGTATAGCTTGAAGTCAGGGATGGTGATACCTCCTGAGGTTCTTTTGTTGAGTAAAATTGTTTTGGCAATCCTGGCTTTCCTGTTATTCCAAATGAAATTGAGTATTGTTCTTTCAAGGTCCAAAAAATATTGTGTTGGGATTTTGATGG
>PVIH01015782.1:0-48200 GCA_004025045.1 Sigmodon hispidus
GAGAAAAAAAAAAAAAAAAGCCCAGAGGACTACAGTATTTATGAAGCCATTCATGTTAACCAGACACAACATTTTACATCAGATGAAAAAAAAAAAGATGAACAAAATGGAAATAAGTGTACTCATGATTCACTCCCTTTGTGTCAATGGTCTTTAACTTTGGTGCCAGTAGATGTGTTAGGTGTATTGGGGAGTGAATTCTCCTTTGAGAATTCAATGGAAGATAGGGATTCATACCCCTCCCCACAGAAAACACACACATACACTCACACACACACAGACACACACACACACAACTCACTCTCACACATACACACACAGACACACACACACACTTTGTATATATTTTCAGAGTTTCACACACCCCTATTTCAAGCCTGCCTACATATGTGTACTAATTAAATAGAGAGTTGAATGTTATTGAAAAAGTTTGGGGAGTTATAATCAGATAAAAAAATAAGTTTCCCACTCTGAATCTCAACCCTCCAAACCACCCAGCTTCTCAAACACATTTCTTTCCCATTTACAGAGAATTCTTGATGTGATGGTCTGGGGTGGGAGTGGGTGGGGGCACTCTCAGCTCATCAAAGAATTCTATTTTTTTGGTTAAACCAGTGTTGATCCAACAAAAGGGGAGGAGAATGTGGACTCTGTCTCCTGTGTCTGTGCCCAGGTCTGCAGGACTGGCTGTACCAAGCTCAAGCTAGACTTCAGCTGCCCCCTGGGGTCTTTCTTTCCAGTTAACAAAGAGACTCCTAATTTAAAAGTCAGATAGAAAGTAGGATGAAGGTGGTTCAAGATGCTACATTTCTGAAGATACAAAGCTGGTCTGACTTGGCCGGAGCTTTGAGTCAGGGATTGGTGCCTGCGAAGAGAGGACACGAAAAGTGTTGAAGGGCTTTGGAGATTTTTAGCGACTGGCCTCAGGGAATTGCATCAAGAGGTTAAGGACTTTAGGGGACATTCCTTGAGCCTAGCTCTTCGATTGCTCAGTGCCACCATGTTTTCAAAGACTGGGTCAGCATTTGTCTCACTGTTTTAGCACTTCTGTTATCACATGTACTCCAAATCTTCCTGTTACTATAGAGATCCAGTCCCCCAGATGCTCCACAAAGGCCGCTTTATATGGTACCTTTAAAGCTGTGCTTACCTCTTGCATTTCCTTACAATCCCAGAACTTTTAAAAAATTATGAGGAATCAATTCTTTTACTTCCTTCTAATCTCAAACCATGAGAAAATATTTTGCATGTGATAACATCTAGATAGACATAAGTATCAACTTCTCTACACAGAAGGAAAATTTTAAGTGTGTTGCATATTATTTCTGTAGGATCACAGCAAACAAAATGTTGGCAGAGTTCCACAAGGGAGAATAAAAATTTCAGTGGCTTTACATAATTCTGTTATATCATCATTTTCTAGACTTATGAGTTGTGAATCATATTGCAAAATGTCACCAGGCATCTCCCTATTTCATACACTGAAGAGAAAAGAGAATTTCCTAAATTCCTGAGACAAAGTGGAAGAAGGACAAGTGTCAGTAAGAGAAATAGTGCCCACTAGCCTGGCACCCTGTTAGGTACAGGGCAGGGTTTTCACAAGGTGTTTTCATTCATGTCTACTTTTTAAAAAGAGAAAGCTTTTACTTTAGCTTGCATTATTGTGTTGTCATAATATGCTCAGTGTATTATATAGAATACAATAATTATGCAGAAGCCACTTCCTGAGAAAGAGTAGAGCTCTGACATTCATAGTTCTATCTGTCTGGGATTCTCCATCCTGTATGCATGCCAGTGGTCATGTGTATGTGAGCACACATGCATGAGTGCACAGGCACACACACACACACACACACACACATGCACACACACACATGCACACACACACACATGCATGAGTGCACCGGCACACACACACACACACACACACACACACACACACACACACACACAGTAGCTTATTCTAGAGTGTCTTTAAAAAAAACTAGATTGGACAAGTGATTCTAAAGTTTACTTTGGTGGAGAGAGATTAAATGAGTTAATTTGACTTCTAGCTCCATGGTTACCACCTGTGGCGTCTCATCCACAGGCCATATCTTCAGGAGAGTCGCCTTCAAGAGCCGAATATGTGACAGGTGCTTAGTGAATATTTGCTGAAGAGAGAGGCCTGCCTTTACGTGCTTTAATTCTAGCCCCAGGTCTGGATTCTTCTCACAGGTGGTGTCTCTGCTTGTCACACATACTTCTTTCACAAGCTGGAGTCATGCCTTCAGTGGGTGATGACTGACCCACCCAATGATATTGCTCCATACTGTTATTTAGCTTTTTAATTTTCATAGTTTTTTTTTTTACTAGCTAAAAAGGCTTAAATTCCCACTGCCACTATTACAGCAACCCCTCCTCCCACACACACACCTTCTAAAACTGTACTCCCAAGGAGCCAGTGTCTAGAGCAGATGTCTCACCAGAGTCTATTGCCCGGTTTCGCCTTAAAGTGCAGGCTGAAGTGACCATGTTAGATGGGCTGAGCCTTTTACAGAGAAAAATCATTTATCAGTCAATATCCTATAGCCTGACTTTCCTGGTCCTCAGGCTAGGGTGCTGATGGAGGCTGTTTATTGGCGGGGCTGGGGGGGGCGGGCAATAAATTTCACCCCCAGCAATAAGTAGAGCAGAGTCCTGGGAAGGGGAAAACACTTTCAAAGGGAGAGGGCAGGAAGGGCGGAGAGGGGCCCCAAAGGTTTTACCTATGGGGAGCCTGCCTGCCTCCCTGACAGCTTGATGTATTTCAGGGGTGGGAACTGCTGACAGGACTCTTTCTAAACACACTTGGTTGGCTTCCTTCTCGTGCTGAGTGTTCTTTCTGAGTCAGTCTCTCTTCACTTTTCTCTCTAATGAACTTATGTCTGCGTCCACACTCTTAATAACGAAGTCAAAGTGTCCTGTTCTCGGCCTTCCAGACAAAAGGAAAGGAAACAAAAAACCGGAACACAACCGTTAAGATGATTATGGGAGGAAAAGGGCCCTCCAGTCGTTACCCTTGAAAGCTGAAAAACTCCATCAGCTTTTCAAGGCTCTCGGCAGCCTCCACATCCCTGAGGCCTTCACCATCCCGACGGAAAGAAACATGTTAGTGTGCACAGCTAATGAAACCCTCGGGAGGCTGGAACAAGAGCGGCTCAGCAGGACATCTCTTTTTGAACAATTGGCAATAGGCTTCTGGGGACACCTGGTCCTGGTACACCCAGCCAACACCTCCCCTGGCCCCAGTCAAGGTGGCACTGACTTCTCAACAGTGGCCAGTGAAGGATTTTGCTTGAGGAGACACACTTTGCTGGGAATATCTTGGGTGAGACTTTGATCCCCTCTAGGAACAGAGTTTATCCTTGAAAAATGTCTTGAGGAGGTTCTAAGGATTCCCGTAAACAAACTAACCCGACTAACCTGACCTGGCGCTATCAGAGCATGCCGCATGCTGAGGGCATGCCCCTTTCATCCATATTCCATGACCAGACTGGACCATCCTGCATACTACCAGGGTACTCCCCTTTCATGCATATTCATATTTAGAAATGGGTATGTAAGCCTGTACCCACCTGCTCCCTCATAAGGAAAATGCCATGAGGGGCTTTCTCTCTCTCTTCTCTTCCCTCTGGACCTGCCCAGAAACCTTACAAATAAACTCCAGGGAGGGTTATTGGTGGTGTGGTTTGTTCCTGGCATGAGCTGACAACAGAGGTCAACTTACAGTTCAAGAAGTCTCCTCTGAGGTCTCAGACAGAGGTAACGGGGGGGGGGGGGGGAAGGGGGGAGATACTCATTTCTGAAATAAAGAGTTGCTCCAGATTTCAGGGGTGTGGCACATGACAACTGGCATACCCCCTCCCCCCACTTAAGCCATTTAAACTGACTGACCTTCACAGGCTAAACATAGGTCTCTACTGACACCACAGAAACCATTGCAGTGTGACATCTAGGGAAGCCCATTCTGGGCACAGAGAAGCTTTGTAGCACGCTCTTTATCTACCTGTACAGCCACACTCCTCAGAGAAAGCCACATGACCCCCTTTCCCATGACAATGTCATCTTTACTTCCAGAAAACTCACATCATGTTATCTGTCTACCTTGAGATCTAGTTAACACAGTCTTGGGAGTCAACATTGAACTGTCCATCCACAATTTAAATGTTGGCTATGAACCTTGGGCAAGCCATCTCATGTCTCGGAGTCAAAGTTATATCAGCGTACTATTAACTCTTTTGCTGGGTATTGTGAGTTAATGCCTGAAACTACCCATATTGTAAGAAATGCATGGAAATAATCCTAGCATTAGTGGGCTGTGGTGATGTGACATTATGATGAAAATATCTTATATTCTAACTTTTGCATCAAAGGTTAATAATACATCCCGAGGTCACTTAAGAATGCTCTATGTTGAGTGTGGTGGTGTACACTTTTAAGCTCAGCACTCTGGAAGCAGAGGCAGGAGGATTTCTGGTTCAGTAGCTTTTGGATGATATAATGGAAGCAGAGTTCCTTCTTTTTTCCAATGAAATCATACATGGCACCCTTCTCTAATGAACTTGGTACAGCTCTGGGTGACACAGGACAGATAGTCTGGACTCTTGCCAATGTTTTGCTCCACCTTCATGTATGAATTTCTAAAGTTCTTGCATGAAGTTCTAGGACAATTCTATAGTGAAATGTCATTTCTGATCTACTCACATCAGAGACCTAAAGGATACAGTTGGACCTCAAAGACTAGTGAAGTATGCTCATAATGGAGCTGAGACAGGTTATTGACACACAGAGGGGTCCTCATTCATGCTGGGGCCTGATCTTCAATCACCTGTACAAGGACAATGCTCCAGCCTTAGTCCTTTCCTGTTTGCCAGCTGACTCATCACAGCAACCCAAAATCTGTTTTGAACAACCCAGACCTTCATTCCCTCTTGACCTAACAATCATGAACTAATATGGCTCCTCTCCTTACATTAGTATTTCTGCATCTGTTTGCTGCTTTATTTGTCTATCTGTCTGCATCCTCATAGTGAGTTATGAAACAGTATGAAGTTTCTGCAGAGGTTCAAATACTGTGAGAACATTCCAAAGGAGGTGCCATAGCAGATGTGGAACTTTGAAATGGTCCTCCTCAAGGACGGTAACAAGGCAGTAACTAGAGGGCTGTGGAGGAAGGTCTCCTTCAGAGAGAGATATTGTAGGGATATACTCTCCCAAAGTGGGTCCTTGTTGTAAATGGTTCTGACTCGGACTTTCTAGGCCTGTACCAGAGGTTTGGTCCCACTCTCAGCCCTGCTTAGCACAAAATAATCACATATATGCTTATATTATCTTATGCTGATTGACCTAGGGCCCAGGCGTATAGTTTGCCAATTCCTTCATCTGAACACAACCCATCTTGTTCAGCCATGCGGCTCAGTACCTTTTCTCAGAGCAGCATTTCCTCTGCATCTCCTGGCAGCTCTGGTGACTTTGGCATCTGTGTCTGCTCTGAGATGTTCCTAAGTTTTCTTAGCCTTGTAACCCCACCCACACTCCCTGTTTGCCTTTGGCCAATCAGCTTTTATTAAACCCATAGGCAGAACAAATATTTACATTACCAGCATAATCCCACTACATTTTCCCCTTTTCTCTTTTTAAAATAAGAAGAACCCCAAATCTAATGTCTTTTTTTCTTCATTATCTATAGCAACTTATACCCAACTTGTAAACAAACACAAACACCCATATTTCATTTTTTTGGGAATGTGGACATAGTTCTCTAGGCTACTTCCTGCTGAATGGGGGCATTGGCAATTCCATGGGAATCCAAAGAAAATTGTAGGATTATGGATAAGTCTTTAGTGGAATAGTCTGTAAGGCTGGATCATCTCAGTAAGTATCCTTGAAGTTGTTTTATATGAAGATCTCAGTGGAAACCACAGCAGAGGTGCTCTGAAATTTTGAATCGTCTGCTACATCCATTTCCACTGAAGACTTTTCAGGGGGTCTTCCTTGATCAAACTTTTCTTTAACTGGGAATAAAAAGAAAACCTCTTCTCCAAAGTAGCATATCTTTGGATTTCAATTTTAATGTCAACTTATTTACAAAATATACAGGTTGGATTAATACAACAGTACTTATATTCAAATGGCTTTTAGTAGCTTTTACTACTTCCTTTATAGTAAAAAAACTTAAATACAAAACAATAACATACAGTATCCCAACACTCTTCGTATTTTTGATTTTTATGTGGCTTATTACTATTTCTTTTTACTTTATTTTTTAAGGACTTTCTCTATCCTTTTTCCTTTTTTTATTTTCTCTCTCAAGCATATGTATATTTTAAATATACCCTAAACCATTTACAGGTTTTTAAAAAATCTGTCTCTACTGAATATTTCTTACCTTTTCCAGTTTCTGACCACCTTTTGCTTGGCTAGGGTGGCTGACCCACCCAGATGTCTCTATTTCTTTCTGTTTCTACACACCTTTAATCTTCTACCCAGTTTCCTCTATTTCTTTGTTTCTGTACACACTTTTAATCTGCCAAGGTTTGGTTTAAGGATTAAAGGCTTCACTAGGGTGGCTGACTCCACCCAGCTCCCTTTATTACTTTCTGTTCTGTCCACACCTTTACTCCTCCACCCAGTTTCCTCTATTTCTATTTCTGACCACACCTTTAATCTGCTATGACGTGGTGCTAAGGATTAAAGGCATCACCTGCTCTACCCAGCTCCTAGTCTAGCTTCATACAGTTTAGCGTTTTAGCTAATTATCATACACAGTTACCACTGTGGGTAACTTTAGGGTCCATATAATCACCAAGCAAAGCACTGTTGTCTGCTGCTCACTAATTTCATTTCAGTATTTGGCAGCAAAGCCTTTTAAAGACTCAAAAGTGTTTTGCCTCTAAAGCTGAATCAGGGAAGTCTCACTTTAAAAAGCCACACCTCTGCTTGTCTCCAGCAAACAGACCTGATCCAAGAAAAAGTTGCCGCTACTAAGAATCCATCTATGACTCTGTTTCTTTTTGCCTGTGAGAACAGAAACCTTAACTCCATTATAAGCAGCTTGTTTCTTATTTTGACTCAGGAACTGGCCTTGTTGTAGCTTTTAAACTCCACTCTAAAAGTCCGCCATTTTTAATTCAAACCTAAGCCCACACGCCTCACCAGGGTGAGAGGCACAACTCGGAAATTGTTTTTGGCTCTGATTCTGTAATCTAAAACACTTTTTAAATTTTTCTCAAGCTTTATGTGGGTGTATATCACCCACATTGGGCATCCATTTGTTGTAAATGGTTCTGACCTGGACTTTTCAGGCCTGGACCAGAGGTTTGGTCCAGGATGTTTGTGTTTGTTTAAAGTGTTGGTTATAAGTTACTATAGGTAATGGGGGAAAAAAGGATATTAGGTATGTGGTTCTTCTTGGTTTAAAAAAGAAAAAAGGGAAATGTAGTGGAATTATGATGGTAATGTAAATGTAAATTTGTCCCGCCTATGGGTTTAATAAAAAGCTGATTGGTCAAAGGCAAACAGGAAGTGTGGGTGGGGCTAGCAGGCAAAGAAAACTCAGGAACATCTCAGAGCAGAGACGGACACCAGACAAAGATGCCAGAGTTACTGGAGCTGCCAGGAGCTGCAGAGGAAATGCTGCTCTGAGAAAACGTGCCAAGCTGCATGGTTGAACAAGATGGGTTGTGTTCAGATGAAGGAGCTAGCAAATTATATGTCTGGGCCCTAGGTCAATTAGCATAAAAATAATACAAGCATCTGTGTGATTCTGTGGGACTGAGTGTGTTTCTGTGGGATTGTGAGTCTGAACCTCTGAGCTAGACCAGAAAGTTCGGGCAGAAATCATTTACAACAGGTCCCATTCCGACTCTTTGTGGCAAGTCTTCTGGGAAAACAGGAGGTTTTTTGATGGAGCTGTTAATATAGTGTTAGAGTCTCCTTACCATACCCACCCTGAGATAAGGTGATATGTGGAGAGCCCCTTCCCCACATCCAATCCCAGGACATGTCTCTGCTATATAATGGCACAATTTTATATAACAGCTGATACAGCAGCAAAGCAATGACTGAAGAGCAAAGATGACACAAGTATCTTTCAGATCAGATATGAATCTCCCACATGAGAAAGTTAGTATCGAACCATTGAGAAAGTTCCCAAGAAGAATGCCCACCAGGGAGAGAGGCTGAAGTTGTGACTACCCCGAGGAAGAACCACCTGGAGTAGAGGTTCCTTGATCTTTGTTGAAGGAAAGGAAGTGATTGATCAGCCACAGACACAGTAGTACCTCAAAGGCTGAAAGCACTTGTCCTTAATGTCACACCTTGAATACCTGTCAAGCTAAGAGACCGAGTGGACTTCTCAACGTGAGCCCCATGACTTGAGCTCCCTGACTCCAGATGTAAAAGTTGGTGTACCCGGATGGAGGAAAAGGGGATGATTTGGCAAGAAAATAAAGGAGAAAATGACTATGACCCTTCCTGGTTGGAACATATCCAAGCTGGAGGAGGTATGAAACCCCAGCTTCACATCGAAGCTGGCATTGAACATTTTATGAACAGACTGAGGTTCTTCATACTACTCAGTAGTAACCAGAAAACTCACCAAACTCCTTGAGGTTTTCAGATAGTTACTAAGGAAAATCAGTCCCACAATCTGTGTTAAAAGGCACAGAAGAAGACAAGACCAGTGACTTTATGATGATAGGATTGGATTCTTATTCAACATTCACAGTTCATCATTAAAGATTATAAACATCAGTTTAAATAGTTATATTATGTAAATTATTAGAAAATTTGCTGTTTCAGGAAACTGGGAAGTCTAGGGGAAAGCAGTTTCTGGGAACTCAGCTGAAGTCATTGGTTTATCACACTCATCTTCCCATGCATATGGGCTTTATTTGTGCAGAGGGCACATCCCAAGCAGGCAGCCATAGCTGAAGAACCCCAACTGAGCTCCCAATGAAAGATGTTTTTCAGTTTCATCTTCTATAAGTAAAATTCCAGAATATCTGATTGGGTATTTTAGCCTGCCTTGGGTCATGTAGTCACCAATCCCCAAGTCAGGTGGCAGAACTTGAGTGGCAGAACCCTAGAGTCTCCATGGAAGAGCCATCTCATCAGACAGAACAGCAACCACCTCTGTCACACACACACACACGTGACAAATACACAAACAAAACCTCCCTGAAGCTCACTCATATCAACTGAACAGTCAGTCTCTACAGGACAGGAAGCACTGATGGTTACAATAATGAACATCTCCTTGTGGGGACCTTGGCTTTCCTTCTCTCTTCATCAGAGAGAGACATGTTCCCCTCTACTAAAAATCTGCATATCAGATATCACCTTCTTCCTGAAGTCACATGTGATTACCAAAAGAAGATGAATTGATCCTTGACTGACAGAGGTCAGCATTGGCTCCAACAGCAGAGCCATCTGGGAAACTGTTTCAAGTGCTTCCTTCAGGCCTCCCTGACCTCAAAAACAAGCGTTCTCCTCTTCTATAATAACCAGAACTTTTAAAACTCATAACTTCAGGATCAGCTGTTTCTGGGACAATGAAATTAATGCCTATACAACACCCAGTAGCTTTGTATCTAGTACACTAGAAGACTCAACTTTATTGAACAAGGCAACAATTCCTTTTACATAATTTAATGTTTCAAAACTATGGTCATAACTTTTTGAAATCTCTTTCTTTAAGACCATCTTAATTTCCCTTCCTGGTGATTGCAGATGGGAACTAGTGATTTACTTCAAACGACTTGAATGGAAGTTTCTGTAACAGTATGCACCTTTAGATGCAAGGTATACATAGTTCTGTCCCCCTCCCAAAATACTTATTCTGAGTGGAATGACTCATAACCATCATGTCTGAGAACATTCAAACAACCTAGGGAGCATTCACATGGGAAAAAAGATCATCTCCCAGGGACATCCCAGCCTCAGGCCAAGTCTTTAAATGACAACAGCCCTAAAATAGCTTGTACCACACTGACTGGAGATATGCAAATCCCAGACTTCCCAGATAAGTTGCTACACAATGCTTGATTTACACAAACTGAGATAATGAGTAGCTATTGTTTGTGTGTGTGTTTGTATTTCATAATTTTTAAATTAGCACACAAGGCATTAGATATCATCATAGTATTTCTGAACATAATGCATTTCAGTAGGCTCCCCTTAGGCCATTTTCTCCACCCTTATATTCCCTCCCCAGCTTCCTCTTGTAACCTCTAATTCCTTTTTGACTTTCATGTCACAGATGACCTCCTCTCTACACCTTTCCTCAACCTCCTGTTTAACCCACTCTTGGTCTCCATTATGTTGGGCCATAATTTGTTACACGACAATAGGCTATGAAGAGATGTATCTACACATAAAAATCTAGTGAGAATTTTTATTTAACATGAGGTATCTTTACCTGGGTTCCTTAGGAGACAGAGTGTGAGGGAAGCTAATGTGCTACTGTGTCCACATGGAGCACATTCCAGAGAAGCAGGGATGATGGAGAGGAGGAAGGATGGGGAGCAAATTCTAGAGTGCATTCTGAGCTGGCCTCTGCATGGCCTCATTGCAATTGACGGCTCCATCATGTGGGGCCAATTCTGAAAGGCACCTCATGCTAATTTGTTCAGGAGAAGAAGTGAAAAGGATTTACCCATCAACTCTACTCTTCTAAGTTAAGGGTCCTCAGCAGTACATTAACTCTGTACAATTCCTGGGTGTATTTACATAATTGTCTTAGTCAGCTTCTTGTAACTGTAAGAAATAGATGACATAATCAACTTGCAAAGCAAAACAGTTTATTTGGCTTGTAGATAGAGATACGGGTCTGTGAACGGTTGGTTCTGTTGATTTTTGGCCTTGTTAAGCACATGGTGGAGTAAAACCATTCATTTCATGGCCAGGAACTAAAAGAGAGAAGACGAGGCCTTAGTAGTATTATGATACTCTTCAGGGGCATGGCCCAATGACCTGAAGACCTCCCCATGGGTTCTAACTTTTAAAGGCCACAAAACTCTCAGTAGAGCCATTCCTGGGACCAAGTTTTCAATATATAGACCTTTAGGATTGTTTAAGATCCCCTTACAGAGCCTCCATGTCACATGCTTCAGAATAAACAAGGAAGTTCAAAGGAATGCTACCACTATGATAGGCAGATGGTACTTCTGGGCTGTGTCCACTTGGACTCAGTTGTAGTTTCCATAAACCTAATAATCAAAAAGTACTCAGAGCAAAACAAATATGAACGCTCTGATAGACAGGCTGAGAGGCTCTGGAGTGGCACAGTAGGTGTTCAGCATGTGTGGGTGGAAAGGTGTATACACTGCAGATATTTTCATGATTTGGAAAGGGGTAAGATCAGAAGTACAACTGGCCAGGAGGAGTATCTGTGATCAGTCAAAGTCCAATCAAAGAGCCCCAGACATAGTCCACATGTTGTATCAGGTAAACTCAGATGCTTAAGAAGCAGAATAATTTCCTATCTAAAGAAGCCAGTGATAGAGAAATGAGAGGTCTAGAGGAGGAGATTATAGGATGAAAGTCAGGAAGAAGGAAGTGATCAGTGGTTCCAAATCATGTCCAGGTAGGGGAAGGATACCATGGTGTGTGTGTGTGTGTGTGTGTGTGTGTGTGTGTGTGTGTGTGTGTGTGGCCAATGAGGCAGGCCCACAGAGAATGGAGTTGACTCTGCCGTAAAGCTTAGTACATAGGCATTATGAACTTAAAGGTCTAGTCCCCATCTTTATCCCCAGATAAGTGTTTCTTTGTTGTCCATCTTCCCAGATAAGACTCCCAAAGGGAGAAGGTGTTTTAATGCACACAGATGAGGATCAAATTCACAAGATTCATTAGTATGAATCATTCATTCCAGCCAGGGGGTAAATACCCGACCACTCCTTTATCTAGTTACCTGCTTAGGACTTCCTCTGGAGAAGGGCATGTCCTCTCTGACCAGCCAGCCTTCTACCATGAGACCCAACTCATCAGCTCTCCTCTTCTCTCTGAGCCACAAACAGGCTTCTAAACTACCACCAGGGATGGAGGCAAGGTTTACTCTGCACTGCACATGCAGATGTGCACAGGCTGTGGGGGGCATGTGGAAGTCAAGATTCTTCCACAAGAGATTCAACTCGAGATGTGCACCGGAATTTGAAGAATCTTTGGAGACTTATTGCAAAGTCATTTGTGCTTTAGCCTCACTCCAGTTTTCTGCCTTGGACTTCTAAGTTCAAATATCCCTGTGCAAACACATGAATTGACACCTTTTCGTCTTTTATGATTAGAAGGATTTCTGTTCAAATTGTAACTGAATACTTAAAGCTAAGTTCAGTTTTTAAAAAATTAGTGCTTGGAATAGTATGTAATGTTTTCTGCTGAGTTGTGATCTGGGCATTCTTTGATCACTTGGAATTTAATTCCAAATTTGCTTGCCTGTTACTGTGCACCCTAAGATATCAGTATAGACAGTAGCCACAGCTTGACTCTTGTCAGCACCCCAACTGAAGGTGAGCCAGGAGGGGGAACGGCTTGTCTGTCAGGCTCCTCAGCACACAAAGCAGCACTGACTTTCTATCTCTGCTCCTGACTCACTGAATCTGCCAAAAGACAAGACGGCCCAGTAGACAGGCCACTGTGAACATCACATGACTGCCAGTTTTCACATTTCAGAAAGGCCCAGAAATGGAAATGCAGACTATCAAAAGCCCTACAGCCAACCACATCTTCCCACTGCATACACTTGTTTTCTATTGCTAATGACATTTGTGTGTCACCTAGTAGTGACATGTACTGTTCACTCTCAAAATCCCTTAGGTAGCAAATGTCCCACAGGGTCACTTTCTCCATCAGCTGAGTCAGAATCACAGAATTCTAGAACAGCAAAGCTGACACAAATCTTCCTAGGGACAGTATAGATGTTGGCATTTCTGGAGGACTTACCATGGCCCAGCCACTTCATATATATTATTTTACTTATTCGTCATGGTAACTCTGCCGTGGAGGTTTTGCTATTTTTATAGTTTAGATGAAATGAAAAAAAAAAAAAGAAAAAGAAAAACAAACAGCAATGATAACACAGAGCTTGGGAAACAGACTGGATTCATTCAAAGTCACATGCCACATAGCCCAGGTCTACAAAAGCTAAAGCAGTGTTTCTGAATGAGGAATGTGTAAAAGGTAGTTTACCAAGAATAATAAGAAAGATCATGATTCAAATCAGGATATGATGCTTACTCTAGCAGCACATATACTAAATGGGAACAATACAGAGAAGTTTATATGGTCCCTGTGTAACGATGAATTCGTGAAGTATACAATATTTTAAACATTTATTTATTTATAAAATAAAATAAGTATAATGTCCTTTAAAGTAAAGGTTTTTATTCAAGGGAGAATAATATAAAACCAGTTTTATTAAGTAAGCATGAACAAATTTTGTACAAATTTGAAGATTAAATATGAAACTCTAAGAAAGCTATTTAAATGTAAAGCTATTTCTGGTTTACTTCTGGGCCCAGAGTGCTCTGCCATAGTCCTCTGGCATAGGGAAGATTCTGGTAAAAGATTTAAAACAGTGGTTTTCAACCTTCCTAATGCTGTGACCCCTTAATACACCTCTTCATGCTGTGGTGACCTCCAGCTATAAAATGATTTGTATTGCTACTTCCTAACTGTAATTTTTCTATTGCTATAAATTGTAATGTAAATATCTGATATTTCTGATGGTTAGGTGACCTCTATGAAAGGGTCATTTGACTCGCAAAGAGGCCACAACCCACAGGTTGAGAACTACTGATATGGTTGGTCAGAGCCTTCAGTTTCTGCCTGAACGGCATTTAAGAGTGTCGCCTCTCTTGGAGGAAGGGGAAACAATGTATCCTAGGCTATTGTTTGTTTAGAGGTATCAGTGCCCATCTTTGAAGAGAGTGCACTAGTCAGGGATGAACCTGACAATCATGGAGCTAGAGGCCCCTTTCCACCTATTGGGCTTTCTTGTTTGCAAAGCTTCCAAGTGTAGAGTAAGCATTTGTTATTGGATGAATGAGCCAGATGCAAATTTATCCCACCGTCAACCCCTATCCTGTACTACTTCTGGCCCGCCCTACTCAGATTTTTTTTCTCCCGAGGGAGGTTTTTTTCCCCTATGTAAACAGCCAGCCTTGTCCTTGAGATGGTTTTACACTCAGTGTGCCTTTCTAGGTAGCCCTCCAGGCATGGCATCCCTCCACAAAGTAACCGCAGCATGCTGAGGATGAGTGGAGAGTACAGCAAACCTTCATTTCATAACTCACTGTGCTGGCTAGGTTTGGGTTTTTTTTCCAACATGAGACAACCAAGGGCTATCTTGGAGGAAGGAACTTCAAATGAGAAAATGTCTTCATCACATTGGCAAGTCTGTGGGACATATTTTAGATTAATGATTGACACAGACGGGTCCAACTCACTGAGGTAAGTGTCATCCTCAGGCAGGTAGTCCTGGGCTGTATAGAAAAGTCAAATGAGCAGTAGTCCGTGGGAGAAAGACAGTATGTAATGTTCTTCTGTGGTCTCTGCTTCAGTTCTTGCCTCCAGGTTCCTGCCCTGACTTCCATTCATGCTACTACCAATATGCTGAAAAAAATCCTTTTCTCCCCAAGGTGCTTTTGGTCAGAGTGTTTATCACACTGTGAGAAATTTGTATTACAACAAATAGCAAACTAAGATAGCGTTCATCATGATCTGGCATCCTGATATCATGTGCAGTCAAGAAACTCACCCAACAGGCAGAGATCCTACAGCCTGGTTGGGTTAAGAAAAGAGTCTGTGACCTGGAAGACAGACAGGCAAAACACTCAGAATTAGAACTTCTCTAGACTCTCTCCACAGCAGAGATGCACCCTGCTCAGTTCCACAGAGTGTGGACCACACTAATCTGAAGGCTCTGGTGGTTCCCATTGGCTGGAAACCCCTTTCTGTGCTCAGTTTCTGCCTGCCTCCTCCTTACCCTTTAGGCATTACCATCAATAACATTTCTTCTAAAGTTTCCCTGATCCCCACCAATCCATGTTTACTCCTATACAGCCCAAATTTCCCCTATAGTGCAACTTAGCAGGGCAGGTACATTATAATTGCCTGTCGGTGACCGCCATAGAAAATGAGTCCCTAGAGAAAATCCTCAGCACACAATAAATGCTCTTTGATTGGTTTCTGACTGAAAATTAAGGATATTTTATAACTCCTCAGAGGCCCCTTTGAGAACTGGGGAACAGTTTCCTGGAAATTCTGCCAGGCAAGCAAGCTCATAGCAGCAAAGGGCAGCCTTTGAGAGCGCAGAGGAGCCTTTTGAGAGAGCTCACTCAAGCAAACACCTGCCATGTGCTCTGAGGACCAGCAAGGGAATTGAAAGGGCTTTTGTTGCAGAAATCAGTCTCCTGGGGGGGAGATTGTTAGGAGCACAAGAGTGATATAAGACCCCTCCAGGTCCCAGGTCAAGGCCAGAATAGGTACAAATGTGGAAATTGAAAGACCAATATTAAGCAGGAAATCCAGGGTCTGGCCTAAACACATATCTTAATGGAACATCATGCCTGACCAGGGGAATGTTCCAGGAAACAACCCCTTTCCCCCTGCCCAAGTCACAACTCATGATTACATGACTAATGGCATGTTCTTGGGTAATGACTAAACAGTACATTCCTAGGCAAATGCCAGCCAATTAAGGGAGCCACTACCCAGTCTCGTGACTACACCAACTCCTGCAAGCCCTGAGTACTTTTTTTTCCTTTAAAAGAAGTCTCCTACTGCTCAGAACTAACCCTCCTGTGTCACTCCGCTGCGACCTGGACGATTGGCGAAGTTCTGAGCTAGCTCGTTCTCCGCAATAAACCTTGCTGTTGCATTCCGCTCTACTCGAGTCTCTGGTGGTCTCTCCAGGGTCGCAATTCGGGCACAACAGCTTCAAAATTTTTTTTGCAATGCACACACACACACACACACACACACACACACACACACACGCACACACACAAAAAAAGATGTGGAAAAGTGGATCTTATCTTTGGATTTGTGTCTTACTCTTAATGAAGAAACAAATCCATCTTATATAGACACCAACACGCCTTTATTCTGAGAACCAAAGGCATTCTGTCCATTATTCAGCATAAAGTAATACTGCTGCTGCTTGGTTGCAAGGGCTCTTGGGAACAACCATTCCTAAGAGCACTGGAGCTTTGTGGGTGCAGTCGCCCCCAATCTTGTTGCTATGGTAGAGTGCACACCATTGTTTTCCCCTAACCTTCTGCTGCAGCACCCTCCTGGTCAGCAACACTTTCTTGTAACTAATCACCTGAATGCAAACTAAAGCAAGGGCCTTCCCACCTTTCCGGGGCTTGTTATGTCAATACTCACCACCACGATTTCTGAAATATCTGAGCACCAAATCCTAGAACAAATGTCCAGTTGGCAGACAGATTCACTTTCTATTATACCGCTTGCTCCCAAAATGATAAAAGTGAATGAAAGTAACATATCCCAAACTAGTGACATCAGCTTGGTGGCTACATCTTGCCTGTGCTATTTCAGATCTGTGTCCAAACACTAAACAGTGATCTCCAGAAGATTAGTGGAGGGGGGCCAGTTCCCAACATGCCTAGCCTGGACCCACACGCCCTCCCTCCCCCTCACACACACTCTGCCTACCAGAATCACTGCTGTTTGCTTCACCTTTCCTCACCTCACCCACCAGATCCTGCAGGATAAGCATCCCAGAGCCCTCACCACTCTCTGCTGTCACTCACAAGCCACCACCCAGCCTCACTCAGCTCCTCTCACCTGGCTGTAGACCCATCTCTAGCAAAGCAGCCCTCATGTGTTTCTAAAACATGATGCTGACTGCAGCATTACCTCTTTCCAATGCTCTAAGTGCCCTCATTGCTGATGGAGCCTAGAGTCTCTGAGCTCTGTTTTTCTCTCTCCCAGGCACTGAATCTCTTAGGTTCATCTCTCTTTAGCAGCAACAAAAAGCACCCAACTTTGTTCCCACTGCCTGAAATATTTGCCATGCCATTCGTTTAACAGATTACTTTTTATATTTTATCTGTGTGTGCATGCGTGTGTGTGTGCATGCGTGTGTGTGTGTGTGTGTGTGTGTGTGTGTGTGTGTGTGTGTGTGCGCGCGCGCGCGCGCGCGCGCGCATACCATGACACACATGAAGAGGCTAAAGGACAGGTGACATTTCTCTCCTTCTACCACATGGGTCCCAGGGATCAGATTCAGGTCATCAGGCTTGCCAACACACACCTTTCTCCATCTCGCTAGCCCCAGACAAACCTTTAAGTCCAGTTAGTGTAAATCTTAGGAGATTCTAGACCACCCTGGCTCATCTTAGCTGGGAGAACATTGGTGGCTCACATGATGGGTATCTATTAAAGGAAAAAGATACTTGAGCCCAGGAAATCTAGGTCTCATAGAGGTTATATAAAAGTACAAATAAAACCACCCTTAACCTCTGTTCTTCTTTATAAGTAGGAATATTGATTCTTACCTTTGTATCAGGTGAACCATGTCATTTCATACCTGATGTGACAGGTTAGCTCTATTCTTCATGAAGACCCAGGGCTCAGCATGACACCCCAAAGTCCACAGAACCTCCTTTTGTTCCCTTAAGCAACACAAATAAGGCTTCCACAATCTTGTTTTATTTTTAGAAATCATTATCATTCCCTTTCCTATAAAAAATTACCACCGAGGTATTGTTCATTTATCCCCCTCAACACAATTGAAGCTGTACATGGTAGGGAAGTTTTTAATTAGTCCATCGCTGGAAAGAACCGTGTGTGCTCCCTGCAGAAGGAGCCTAATAAATTACTTGGTAATCTCCATTGGAGGCTTTGTGTAGGAAAATGCTCATTAGTCTTCACAGCCGCCAGCGCTTCCCACGGAAGGGTTCTGAAACATGCTCTAGTAGGTATAGCTCAAACTGCTTGGGACAGAACTTCTGGGGCAGTGAAGGCAAACAGGCCTGGGGTGTGAGGGAAGCCACATGCATTTGAGCTACAGTGTCTGGGGACAAAAGAACTCTGGGGACCTTCACATTGTCTCCTCCTTCTCACGCTCCTTTCCTAATAGTGAAGTTTTCTCACCCTCCTCAAAGACATTAATTTTCAGATCATCCCAATGCCCCAGCCTGTTTTTCCAAGTGTGGTAACATCAAATGCTTAGAAATGGTTGTCACAAACAAATCATATTTATGCCACCCTGTTTAAATAGACAGACAGAGAAAAGATAGATGGATGCTGACTATGGTCATGTAAGGTGAAAGTATAAAATGTTGAACAATCTGGAAAGATAATTCTGCTCAAGAAGCACAGTATGTGATGCGCACAGTCACTGAGAGTAAAGAAAAAGATCCCCGCAAAGTCACAACTGTATAATGAGGGAGTCCGTGAGGTGCTTTTGGGGAGAACTGGTCCCACCGACTCGAGTTCTGTTAGTTGTACCTTGGTAGTTTGATCAGAACATTCAGATGATGGCTAATGTAGAAATGTCCTGAGAAATCCAGGCTGAGAACCTGAAACCCAGGAGAGAATCAAGTAGGAGGATGGACCAATAAAGCCAGGCTTTCCAGGCAAGGAACACACACCCTAGCAAATGGCAGAGCCCAGATGCCTATGGGCGTTTTTACAGTTATTTGCTGTAGGGCATCCATAAAGTCCTCATCCAGTTGCCCTAGAAAACTCTCCCAGAAGCAGACCTGAGATCAGAATTTCTGTGCAAGAAGTTCGTTAAAGAGACGCTCCCACGGGAGACTTGTAGGAGAATGAGAGTTTTGTCTGTGACAGTGAGAACACAGGCAGAGTCCAGCCAGGTCCTGTAGGACAGCCCTAGGGCTGACCCAGCCAGAGGCGAGAACCAGGCTTTGGGGACTAAGTTCCCAAGCACTACCAGTACTCCAGGAGGCTGTGGAAGAACTTCAGATACTGATGCCACAGGGACAGGGCAGAACACAAAAGGAGCGAGGAAATGAGACGCACCTATACTTTCTATATGTACGTCTTTAACAAATTCTATCTGGACAGTAGTGCTTGGGTCTGAGTCAATCCTTCACAGCAAGGAAATAGAAACAAGAAAGTATGTGAAATCTGCAGGGGGGCTACAGCAAAGCCTGTCTGAGAGCAAAGAGTACTGGACATCTAGGTCCACACGCCGGGGAGCACTTATATTGATGTTTCTGATCATTTCTGTTCATCCCTGCCCTCAGCAATCCAGCTCTTTCTAAGCTTTTCTCAGTCAGTCTCCCACCTCTTGCTCCTTATTCACACCTGGTGTTTCCTTGTCCTGTGCTCATCATCTAAGCCTTAACATCCACCAAGATGTCATCTAGTCCCCATTACACTGTCTGTGCCTTCAGTGCTGAGATTTAAGAAGATTCGCCCTAGTTCTCTGACTAAAGGGTGCAGTCCCATGTCGACCGAGAGCTGGTGACTCTTGACTGCTAAAATTACACGTGCCTACCCCTCTTTCTAAAGCTCTTTCACAACAGGGTGCCTATGTCCCCTTCTGCCAAGCCCTGGTTCAAATATTATGTCTTGTCTGAACTTTTTAAATTAGCCACAGCTCTCGGAAGGAAAAGATAGAAATCTAACACCCAGGGAAGGAAAATGATTGGTCTTGGCAGTTGGGAAGAATATTGGGGTTGTTTGAAGGGACTGACCCTGGAAATAAGGCCTAAACTAAGGGCTTAATTTTTATGTTGCCCTTGTCAGCCCGCTGACCTTAGAAATGCAAAATCAACATCATCATCATAATCCACTCAGGTGAATGTGGGTCATATGCTTGCACCTGTCTTGACCACAGAGTTTAAGGACCTGACTGTGATCAGTCAGTCCAAAAGACTTTATTGTTCTTTGAGAACTGGGATAGAAGAAAAATGTTATGGACAATTCAGAGTGTAGTGTCCATGATCCATCAAAGCATCTGTGAAGACCCAGACAGAGTCACTCTACTCTTTCTTGGCATAAAAATCTATTTACATTGCTCACCTATCCTTTGCACCAAGAATTTGGACATGGTGGTTATAGATTGCCTCTACTCCATACGGCCTTGAAGCCTGAGGGCTGAAAGTCAGAGAGCCTCAGTAGTAACTCAGTCAATATATATATTGTTTGGTGATTTTACATCATGCACCCCATCAAACTCAGTTATCAGTCCTCTCAGATTCATACCCACTCTTATGATCTCCCATTTACAAAAAATGCCCATTCATGCTGCTCATTCACTTACTAGAGCAAAATTAAACTCTCTGTCCAGACCCTTAAAGAAAATGAGTCCTTCCTCACCCACACCCCTGCCAGAGACCATCAATGCAGAAGTGAGGCACTGTGTCATTTAGTTATGTTCTAGCCTTGAGCCCTTGTATACAATGACATATTTCTTTTTTAATAGTCCAATAATGAGTGAGTACATCCCCTGCTTATCTTTCTGAGTTTATGATACCTCGCTCCAAATCCATCCATTTGCCTGCAAATTTTAGGATATCATTTTTTCTTACTGCTGAGTAGTACTCCATTGTGTAGATGAACTGCAGTGTGTTAATCCATTTCTTAGTTGGGGGGCATCTAGATTGTTTCCAGGTTCTTGTTATTATAAATAATGCTGCTATGAGCATAGTTTAGCTAATGATTTTGGGGGTACAATGTAGGTCATTAGGTTATATGCCCAGGAGTGGTATTGCTGGATCCTTGGGGAGATTGATTCCCAGTTTTCTGAGAAACTGCCATACTGCATTCCAGAGTGACTGAACAAGTTTACACTCCCACCAACAATGGAGGAGTGTTCCCCTTGCTCTGCAACCTCTCCAGCATAGCCTGTCATCTGTGTTTTTATTCTCAGTCATTCTGACAGGTGTAAGGTGGTATCTCAAAGTTGTTTTGATTTGCATTTCTCTGATGGCTAAAGATGTTGAGCACCTTTTCATATGCTTTTCAGCCATTTTTAGTTTTTTTGCTGAGATTCCCTTTTTAGTTCTGAACTCCATTTTTTAATTGGGTTATTCAAGGTTTTAGGCTCTAGTTTCTTGAGTTCTCCATATAGTTTAAACATCAATCCTCTGTCACTTGTAGGGTTGGTGAAAATCTTTTCCCATTCTGTAGGCTGTCATTTTGTCTTATTGACTGTGTCCTTGGCTTTACAAAAGCTTCTCAGTTTCAGGAGGTCCCACTTATTGATTGTTGATTTTAGTGTCTGTGTCACTGGTGTTATATTTAGGAAGTGGTCACTTGTGCCAATTTGTTGGAGGGTATTTCCCACTTTCTTTTCTACCAAGTTCAGAGTGGCTGGGTTTATATTGAGGTCTTTGATCTACTTGGATTTGAGTTTTGTGCAGAGTGACAAGCTTGGATCTATTTTCATTTTTCTACATATTATCATCCAGCTATGCCATCACCATTTGTTGAAGATACTCCTTCTTCCATTGAATATTTTTGACCTCTTTGTCAAAAATCAGGTGTTCATAGGTTTTTGGGTTAATGTCGAGGGTCTTCATTTCGATGCCATTGATCCACAAGTCTGTTTTTATACTAGTACCAAGCTGTTTTTATTACTGTAGCTCTATAATATAACTTGAAGTTGGGGATGATGATGCCTCCTGAGGTTCTTTTGTTGAGCAAAGTTGTTTTGGCAATCCTGGCTTTCCTGTTATTCCAAATGAAATTGAGTATTGTTCTTTCCAGGTCTGTAAAAATTTGTGTTGGGCTTTTGATGAGAATTGCATTCAATATGTAGATTGCTTTTGATAAGATTGCTATTTTCATTATGTTGATCCTACCTATCAAGGATCATGGGAGATTTTCCTATTTTTTGATATCCTCTTCAATTTCTTTCTTCAGAGATTTAAAGTTTTTGTCAAACAGCTCTATTACTTCTTTGGTTATAATTACCCCGAGGAATTTAATGGTATTTGCAGTTATTATAAAGGGTGATATTTCCCTTATTTTTTTTCATCTTGTTTTTATAGGAGGGTAGCGATTTTTTTGAATTAATCTTGTATCCTTCTACATTGCTAAAGGTGTTTATCAGCTGTAGAAGTTCCCTGATAGAATTTTGTGGATCACATATGTATACAATCATATCATCTGCAAATAAAGATAGTTTCACTTCTTCTTTTACAATTTGTATCCCCTTAATCTTGTTTTGTTCTCTTATTGCTTTAGCTAAAACTTTGAGAACTATGTTGACTAGAAAAGAAGAGAAGGGACAGCCTTGTCTAGTTTCTGATTTTAGTCAAATTGTTTTGAGTTTTTCTACATTTAGTATGATATTAGCTGTTGGCTTTTTGTAAATCGCCTTCATTATATTTAAGTACTTCCCTGTATTCCTGATCTCTCCAGTACTTTTATCATAAAGAAGTGTTGGATTTTGTCAAAGGCTTTTTCAACATCTAAGAAGATGATCTTGTGTTTTTTTCCTTCAATTTGTTTATATGATGGATGACATTTACAGTTTTCCATATGTTGAATCATCTCTGCATTTCTGGGATGAAGTCTACTTGATCGTGGTGAAAGATTTGTTTTTATATTGTTGGATTCAGTTTGCCAGAATTTTTGCATCAATGTTCATGAGGAAAATTGTTCTGTAATTCTCTTTCTTTGTTGTGTCTTTGAGTGGCATGGGTATCAGGGTTATTGTGGCCTCATATAAAGAATTTGTCAATATTCCTTCAGTTTCCACTGTGTGGAACAGTTTGAGGAGTATTGATATTAGCTCTTCTTTAAATGTCTGGTAGAATTCTGCACTGAAACCATCTGAGCCTGGGCTTTTTTTATTTGGGAGACTTTTAATTACAGCTTCAATTTCCCTTGGTGTTATAGGACTGTTTAGGACTTTAATCTTATCTTGATTTAATTTTGGTAAATGGTACCCATCCAGAAAGCTGTCCATTTCTTCTAGGTTTTCCACTTTTATGGAGTATAGATTTTCAAAGTATGACCTGATAATCCTCTGGATTTCCTGGGGGTCTGTTGTTATGTCCCCCTTTTTATTTATGATTTTGTTGATTTGGGTGCTCTCTCTCTGCTTTTTGATTAATTTGGATAAAGGTTTATCTATCTTTTTGATTTTCTCAAAGAACCAACTCTTTGATTCATTGATTCTTTGTATTGTTCTTTTTGTTTCAATTGTATTGATTTCAGCTCTAAGTTTGATTACTTCTTGCTGTCTATTCCTTCTAGGTGAGTTTGCTTCTAATTGTTCTAAGGCTTTCAGCTGTGCTGTTAGTTCTCTAGTGTGGGCCTTCTCTAGAATTTTTGATATAGGCATCTAGTGCTATCAATTTTCCTCTTAAGACTGCTTTCATTGTATCCCATAAGTGAGAGTATGTTGTGGATTCATTTTCATTAAACTCTAGGAAGTCTTTGATTTCTTTCTTACTTTCTTCCTTGACCCAGAGGTGGTTCAGTTGAGTGATGTTTAGTTTCCATGAGTTGGTAAGCTTTCTATAATTTTTGATGTTTTTGAACTCTAACTTTAGACCATGGTGATCTGATATGGTACAAGGAGTTATACCCATTTTTTTGTACCTGCTGATATTTGCTTTATTACCTCATATATGATCAATTTTAGAGAAAGTTCCATAGAGTACTGAGAAATATGTATATTCCTTTTTGTTTGCGTGGAAGGTTCTATACATATCTATTAAGTTCATTTGGGTCATAACTTCTGCTAGATCCCTCATTTCCCTGTTGAGTTTCTCCTGTAAATCTTCTTTGTGGATATTTTTTCACAGCTTCTCTGAATCATTTTACCATGAGATGTTTACCCTGTATTCCCTGGGTCATTGTAAAGGCCATGCAATATTCACCTCTGTGTTTCTATGCAGCACCATATATAGAACATTACATGATAGATATGCAAAATGCATGGACTGGTGTAGTGCCTGTGAAATTAAGCATCACAATTTTTCTACTGACTAGTCACGTAACTGAGAAGGAGTCTATGATACCTCCGAGACTCTGGAAGTTCACAGTCGAGGAAGATGAACCTCAATTTGTGGTTTCTAAATATCCTAGCTTAGCATAAAAATATAAACAATGTTCTTCAAATTAAGTCTAACCCAGAATCCCAGTATGTATAAGTTCTTAAGGAAACTGCTTCTCTGTGGTTGAAGGTATGCAAAGACTGGAGAACTGCTTACTTTCTGTCTCTCATCCAAGGACAGTGGCTTTAAGCTGGCAGCCATATTGTCACCTCAACTTTGTCCAGAATCTCTACTGGCAATATAACCCACTTCTCTGAGAAACCCTGATAGCACTCCCGCTCCCTCCTTCCTCTTCATCCCTTCTCACCTCTGTCCCCTCCCTCCCTCCCTCCCTCTCTCCTTTCTCCTCCTCTGAGTCTGCTGAGCTCACACAGTGCTGACTCTAGACCTTAGTTCTTAGAAACAGAATTTGACCAAGACCTGGTTGCTGTGATTGCTTTAGGAATAAACTTGCTGCTCACTTAGGCCCCTGGGCTTTTAACTGACATTGTCAGAAGGAAGAAAAGTTTTGATTCTGAGTTTGGAGGATGGTGGAATAAAAGGAAAAGTTGTTCTGTAGAACAGAGGCTGAGTAAGAACAAAGGTCCCAAAATACAGAAAGGGAAACTGAGGCAGGATAAAAAGCATAGGTAGGGAGACTTGATAACTTGACCACATGGGACCAGGCCCCCCTCTGTCTCTGTGTGTGTGTCTCTATTTCTGTCTCTCTCTCTCTGTCGGACCTGGAATTTACAGACTGATGAGCATCTCTCATTGAGCCTTGAGCCTGCTAATTAGAGTAGACTTGTTGAGCCCCAGGGATGGTCCTCTCTTTGCCTCCCGGTTCTGGATTACAGGCATGTGCCTCCATGCCTGGCTTTTTTAGTGGGTGGTGGACTTCAAACTCGGGTCCCCATGCTTGAGCAGCTCTTTCTCAGCTGAGCTGTCTCCCAGCTCTTGGAGCCAGATACTTCTGGTACTCATATTAATCTTGGATTTTTTTCCAGGTCTTTGAATCTTTGGCTCTTTTTGATACTTTGCACCACTTTTGAATAAAGTATGTGGTCCAATAAATTAACATAAAAGGCTTCTTAGGGGGCTTCTAAAACACTGCTTGTAAACTAGGAAAATGGGGAGGGATCACTAAGGCTCCTTGGACTTTTAGAACCTCTGTGGCTGTGGGTCAATCTACTTCTCATCTGTTATTGGTATATCACAGAAGCATGAAAATGCATTGATATTTTTGAAACTACAAAATAGCTAGTAAACACTGAAGTGAGATTTGTTCCATTCCATTACAAATAATTGTTCCTCCTACTGGTTTAATAAAAATGCTATTGGCCAAAGGCAGACAGGAAGTGTGGGCGGGGTTAACAGACTAATAAAACTCTGGGAACAGAGTAGAGCAGAGATGCTACAGACATGCAACAGAGACACACAGATGAGATGACAACAGATGCAGAGAAAAGAAGCTGAGATGCTGCTCTGAAAAAAGGTACTCAGGCGCATGGCTGAACAAGATAAAAATAATGAGGTGATGGCCAACATCAAACTAAATGGAGAAAAACTCAAAGCAATCCCACTAAA
Source organism: Sigmodon hispidus (assembly GCA_004025045.1). Taxonomy (NCBI): domain Eukaryota; kingdom Metazoa; phylum Chordata; class Mammalia; order Rodentia; family Cricetidae; genus Sigmodon; species Sigmodon hispidus. Next base: position 25,602 of record PVIH01015782.1, read on the forward strand.
ATCAGGAACTAGACAAGTCTGTCCCTCCTCCCTTATCTATTCAACATAGTTCTCAAAGTTTTAGCTAAAGCAATAAGAGAACGAAAGGAGATTAAGGAGAGACAAATTGGAAAAGAAGAAGTGAAACTATCTCTATTTGCAGATGACATGATTGTATAGATGAGTGACCCACAAAATTCTACCAGGGAACTTCTACAGCTGATAAACACCTTCAGCAATGTAGCAGGATACAAGATTAACTCAAGGAAATCAGTAGCCCTCTTATACACTAAAGATAAAAGGGCTGAAAAAGAAATAAGGGAAACATCATCTTTTATAATAGCTGCAAATAGCATTAAATACCTTGGGGTAATGATAACCAAAGAAGTAACAGATCTATTTGACAAAAATTTTAAATCATTGAAGAAAGAAACTGAAGAGGATATCAGAAAATGGGAATATCTCCCATGTTCCTAGATAAGTAGGATCAACATAGTAAAAATGGCAATCCTACCAAAAGCAATCTACAGATTCAATGCAATTCCCATCAAAAGCCAAACACAATTTTTCACAGACCTGGAAAGACCAATACTCAATTTCATTTGGAATAACAGGAAAGCCAGGATTGCCAAAACAATTTGGCTCAACAAAAGGACATCAGGAGGCATCATCATCCCCAACTTCAAGTTATACTATAGAGCTACAGTAATAAAAACAGCTTGGTACTGGTATAAAAACAGACTTGTGGATCAATGACATCGAATTGAAGACCCCTGGTATTGACCCACACACTTGTGAACACCTGATTTTTGACAAAGAGGTCAAAAATATTCAATGGAAGAAAGATAGTATCTTCAACAAATGGTGATGGCATAACTGGATGGTAGTGTGTAGGAAAATGCAAATAGATCCAAACCTATCACCCTGCACAAAACTCAAATCCAAGTGAATCAAAGACCTCAATATAAACCCAGCCACACTGAACCTGACAGAAAGGAAATTGGGAAATATCTTCCAACGCATTGGCACAGGTGACCACTTCCTAAATATAACACCAGTGACACAGACACTAAAATCAACAATCAATAAGTGGGACCTCCTGAAACTGAGAAGCTTTTGTAAAGCCAAGGACATAGTCAATAAGACAAAATGACAGCCTACAGAATGGGAAAAGATTTTCACCAACCCTACAAGTGACAGAGGATTGATGTCTAAACTATATAGTGAATTCAAGAAACCAGAGCCCAAAACCTTAAATAACCCAATCAAAAATGGGGCTCAGAACTAAAACGGGAATTCCCAGCAGAAGAATTTTGAATGGCTGAAAGACACTTGAAAAGGTGCTCAACTTCTTCAGCTATCAGAGAAATGCAAATCAAAACAACTTTGAGATACCACCTTACACCTGTCAGAATGGCTAAGATTAAAAACACAGATGATAGCCTGTGCTGGAGAGGTTGCAGAGCAAGGGGAACACTCCTTCATTGTTGATGGGAGTGTAAGCTTGTTCAGCCACTCTGGAATGCAGTATGGCAGTTTCTCAGAAAACTGGGAATCAATCTCCCCAAGGACCCAGCAATACCACTGCTGGGCATATACCCTAAAGATGCACATTCACACTCCCAAGGCATTAGCTCAGCTATGTTCATAGCAACATTATTTGTAATAGTAAGAACCTGGAAAAAAACCTAGATGTCCCTCAAATGAAGAATGGATTAACAAACTGTGGCACATCTACACAATGGAGTACTACTCAGCAGTAAGAAAAAATGACATCCTAAAATTTACAGACAAATGGGTGGATTTGGAGAATATCCTCATGAGTGAGGTATCACAAACTCAGAAAGATAAGCAGGGGGTGTACTCACTCATTAGTGGACTTTAAATATAAAGCAGAGCACACCCAAGCCACAAAGCACAACCACTGAACAGCTTGGTATCCGAAGCACCTTGGACTGGCACTTTGGAACCCATTCCCCCCCAAAGGAACACCTGGACCAGTCTTGATGTTGTGGTGAGGAAAGTGGATTTGCCTGGACTGGATGCTGAACTAAGCCACATTGGGACCTTGGGACCTCCTGTCCTTTCTGGAGAGGAGATAAGGAGATGGGGAGAACAGAGAGTGACTGGGAGGAGTGGGAGGGGGAAGGGAGTTTGAACAAGGGGATACATGGATAAAAAAACTAGACTTTATTCATAATTAAAAAAAAGAGAAATAAAGCACAATGATGGGAGCCTAGCAAGAAAATATCTGACCAAAGGAAGATAGAAACGTAGCAGGACAAACACCAATCCTACAACTCCATGTCCAGCATCAAGAGCTCCTAATGCTCTGATCTGTGCTCCACAGGCTTGAGTAGCCCAACTCCTCCAGGGTCCTGCCCATGACATACAGTATTGCTCTACATCTGGCTATACTTCAAAATTGAAGCTCTTTTGAAAGATGAAAAAAAAAGAATAATGAGTTAGTGTAAGTGTAAAGAGTTAGCATGCTATATGACTGGGCCCTAGGTCAATCAGTATAATATTAATAGAAGCACCTGTCTCTGTGAGACTGCAGGACTGCCAGTCAGTGGGTCAGAACCTCAGCACAAGACCCCAAATCTGGGCCAGAAACCATTTACAACAAATCACAATAGAAAACAGCAGGGAAAAAATGCCTAAGGGTGTACACAAGGGTCACATTTGCCACAAGATACCCGGATGCTCACTTAGTTGAGACAAGGGCTGGGATTAGTACTGTTTGAAGCTGTCAATGTGTGTAAATTCCGTAGTAAAACTTATATCTTCTAAGTGCTGTGAGCTGTGAAGAGACACAAGCAGGACATATAGTGAATGTCGTCTATTTGGCCAGGAGAAGAGGAAAAGATTGACCAGATTCGACCAGCTGGTTCTGCTGGCTTCTGACTTGTCCTAAGCACAGTGCAGATTCCAATCACACGAGTATGAGAGAGTGACCTCACCTGTATCCACACACATTAGGAATTGAAACTCAGTCCAGAGGCTTGCTAGTGCCCCTAGTAGGGCTCCCAGGCCCTTTCTTTCACACATCTTCGGGGGGGGGGTATGTTCTAATGGGGACATTGTATTTTCTCATCAAAGTCAGAGGAGAATCTTGTCCCTAAGTGAGTTGACCACTGTAAGATCTGGTGTTTGTGGTGAAGTTTTTTACTATAGCAAATTTTTTTTAAAAGATATATTTATTTATCATATATACAGTATGCAAAAGAGGATGTCAGATGCAAAAGAGGATGTCAGATGTCATCATAGATGGTTGTGAGCCATCATGTGGTTGCTGGGAATTGAACTCAGGATCTTTGGAAGAACAGTCAGTGCACTTAACCACTGAGCCATCTCTCCAGCCCTACTATAGCATCTTTGGGTCCTCAGGAGTTTCCGTATGAGTGCTAGCCTGTCAAGCCTACACTTAGCCTCGACCGGGTACCACCTCTCTTCATCTTCCTGATTCTTACTTTGAGGAGATTGCATAATGAAAGAAGATACCAGAAGAAGGTGATTTTTGCTTAACTAGGAGCCCACACTCTTTTCCTGTGCTTTTCTGATGATACCTGTGTGCCTGGTACAGCTGTACCTTAAATTGAACCCCCAGAGTTCTCGGGATTTCCTTTTGTTCCTGCTGTTTCTTCTGTGCCTGGAGTCAGTGTATGTCAGTGTCATTTTCAGGAACACAGGCAGGTGCTGCCAGGGGGCAGGGGATCATTTTTCCCACACAGAACAAAATAGTCTTCAAGGCTAGCATTCTTAGGAATATTTCAGTGGCCTTCAGAAACATGTAGAGCAAAACAAACACCAGGAGGTAACAGTGAGGCAAGAGGGGCCCTCCAGGCTCAACTACATGGGTCTTCTTGCCCTACAGTGGAGGCCTGAGGCCTTTTCTTACTCATGAAGTAGAGCTCACAAATAGATACACAGTATGTTCTCAGCAAGTGCTGAATAAATAGAATAGCATACAATGTTAGGCTTCATTCATTTTAGAGAATTCCTGTAGAAGTAGAAAAAAACAATAATATTTAAATATTGCACCAAAGGATTCAAAAATAATTTCCTAAATATTGATTTGTGGACCTTTAGTTTATCCATCCTTAGAATCTATGAACATCAACATAGCAAGAGCCTCACCTATAGAAACTCTTCACCTGGGCCTGTCAGATATTTTCTAAAGAACCATGGAATATTAAGTAAGAAGCATATTTTTAAATTTTTATTTATATCTTTTACGTACACAGTTGTCTTGTTATATCCAGGCACTGGTACCCATGGAGGCCAAAATTGGGTGTTGGATCCCTTGGAACAGAAGTTAAAGACACTTGTGGATTTTTAACTGCCAATCCAGCTCTCCATTCCCAACAGGTATTTTTTTTTTTAAAGAAATTCCATATAAAACAAGTTTGAAAACCAACAAGAAGAATGAGAATATTATGTCTTTTCTGAAGAATTTCTAATAGTTCTCATTGGTTATTCATCGTGATCTTCCAGAAGAATACTCTTCTGCAGTGCTTTGGAAGCAGAATCCTTTTAAAAGTTTTGTGTTATCAGTGTGCATGCCTCTGTGTGTGTGTGTGTGCCTGCTAGCTTGCTTTTGTTTTTAGAAGTTTCTCTTGTTGCTCATTTAAGGTCCCTTGGTACACACTTTTGGAAAGACTTTTCTGTTTCTTTTCATTTCTCCTATAGATACATTTAGCTTTTGGGGGATCAGTCCCCTTCCTGACACTATCCCTATAGTAAGAGTATAGGACAAGGTGCCAACACTCTTTAATAAAACAGGAATTTTAAGATCCTGACATGGCTTTGTAGTTGGCCATAATGATTCCTTTCAGTCTTTAGATAAGCAAACAAAGATGGTAATTCTTTGGGTAAAATTCAAAGATTCCTCACCAGATATCAAAACATCGTCTGAGGACAGTGGTGCTGGCGTGTGACCAAATCAACAGAGCAATGGAACAGAATATGTTCACAGATTGACCCTGTGTGTACAGCACCCAGTCTGTGGGGGAAGGGTAACTCCTGCAGAATATAAAGTTGGGACATTGCCTAGTCGCGGAGACACAGGAAGACTTAAAGCCATGCTTAGCAAGGTACTCCAGTGTTGTATAATTAACATAACTTCTGCCTCGGCATCCATTTTTAGGCCACATGTAAGTTATTTGCGTCCCAGTCCTACCCCATTACCTTTTTCCTAATTAACTCTCCCTTCACATGTGGGTGGCTGTGCTTCAGCCTACTTGTGCCGAACTTTGCTGACCCCAACCCAGCGCATTCCACAACAGCTGATCAAGACAGAACTTAAAGATCAAAACCAGTAAATAAATCCCCAGTTCACAAACCCCGTGGGACCTGGTGAAGAACACTGCTTAAGGCCATAGCCTTTAACTAAGATTGGTCTACAGGTGTCTCCCCTCACTCCCTGCCCACTGATGAGCTCTGGATAGGCTTCTGGTCAACTTCTTTAGTTATTAAGCCACTCCAGGGCTCCCAGCTGGCTTATTGTCAGCACCTCTAACCTCTTTGAGACCTGTGAGTTAAAAGTAAGTAGAGGGCAGGGAGGCTGGAAACATGCCTCAGCAGTTAAGAGTGCTCTTTCAGGGGACTGGACTTCAATTCCCAGAACTCACTGAGGCAGCTCACAAACATCTGTAACTCCAGGCTGGGGGATCTTGACTCTTCTGGCACCAGCATTCACCTGCATGTACCCAGACACACACACACACACACACACACACACACACACACACACACACACACACACACACACTAATAAAAATAAACATTTTTATTGTTTTCCTCTTTTATCCCTTTGGGTTTCACATCTTCATCATGTCTCACCTGGCACTCCTCCAGACCTCACATCAGATTCTCCTAGGCCGTGGCTTTCTTAGCTTACAGACACATTTGAGAGGGATCTCAGGACCAAATTAGAAATTACTGTCATGGTAGAACTCACACAACCTGATTAAGTTTCAATGGAGTGAAGATTTGATATCAAAACTGCTATCATAAGAGAACTGGGAAAGATTGCAGAATGATTGTGTAACCTCAGAGTGGGAAAGGCCTACCTACAAAAATTACCCAGAATTCACAAGAGAATCCAGGGATCCAAATGGACCAAGACCAGCAGAAGCTAACAAAGTGGGTAAATGATTTCAACTCATGCAGAGAAAGGGTATATTCCCTGGGATCAGTGAGCTCCCATTGACCTATAAACAATAGTCACAAACCAATAAAAAAATTGATGATGTGACCACTCCACATAAATGTTAATATCTTAAAACAATAGGATCTCACTATATAGTTCTGTCCATTCTGTAACTTTTGCCATAGACTAACCTGATCTTGAACTCCCAAAGACCTGTCTGCCTCTGTCTCTGCGTCCTAAGTACTGGGATTAAAGGTGTGTGTATACTGCCATGCCTAGCTAAAAATGTTCCTTAAGGTATCAGAAAATAATACCAACTCCACCCATGACAAGAAAAATGCTATTTGAACTGACCCAAGACCTCACATATAATAAATACATAATAATTACTATGAGTAGAGAATTGGAGAGGAATTATAAGACATGCACAGAATAAATCTGCATCTTTGCCCAAGAAAATGTTAACACTGATGCTTGTAGAAAAACTGTACAGATGAGAGGGTGGGAGGAAGGGAGATGTCTTTCCTTTTGTGCCTTTAGAATTTTGACTCATGTGAATAACGTTAAAATGTAAAAATGAATTAAAAAGAACTGTATTTTTAAAAAAGTCTATTTCATTCTCTTTTCACTATTCTGCTTTTCCCAGCCATGGCAGCCTTCCCCCGGTTCTCTGGCCTCCCTTCAAGGACTGTGTGGACCGTTCACAATCCTCCTGATGCTCAGAGCTGGTTTTCTAGCTTATGAAATGAAAGTCAGCCCCAGAACATTGCCAAATGGTCTCAGAACACAATTTAATGTGATGTTTCTGACAGAGCAGCTGTGGCTTCATTTAGCAGAATGTTTGAACATTTTAGTCTCAATACAGCAGTTGGGTTCCTAGAACAAAAGGTGGTTAAAGGCACAGACATGTGAAAAATGCAAAAAGACTGATTTTCCGTATGGGATTTGAGTCTTGCCTTGTTCTAGTTAGCTTTGACATTATAAACAATAGTTGTCTTACTTATATAAGGCATATATTTTGCTTTTCATCTCAGCTTTGAGTATTATAAATCTGACTGCTCCCTCCAACAGCACTACGTGGTGTGTTATAGAATGTTAAAGCTGGGGAACCTGGGAGCTCAGTTAATGGGATGATGTTTTTGTAATCTGTTTCTGGGAAGACAAGAGTATACCAGGTGCCTTCCTCCATCTGTATTTGAACTTTCTGTCCATTCCTTGTAGGATTCAATTACAACAATTTATTTTAAATCCTTTCACAGGCATATTGCCATTAGAGTGCCTACTGACATATTTTAAGCTCCCAGAGGATGGTAAGGAGCCCTTTGGAGAGAATCTGGCCTTTTGAAAGCTAGTCAGAAGCTCAGAGACCACCCTGAACCACCCAAAATGGCAGGGAAGCTTAACAATATCCCAGAAGTCAGAAATACAAATTCAACTCCAAAAACAAAAGCTGGAGGGATTTACTCAGGTTAAGATTCCTTCCACACTGGTGCAGTTATGTCAACGTTCAGCCTCCCTCAGCAAAGCACACCTTAAAGAAGGCTCTTGCCTTCTAGTCCAACTGCCTTCAATAACCACGGCAATCCTGAACCTTTGACAATTAGCGAGCAACCAGGAAAGAAAATCAATTTGAGTGTCTACTACAACCATCTACGCTACAGCGGCCTTCACACATTGGATCCACTCCTAGATTGATCCAGATTTCCAAATGTTTGACATATATCAAATATGTCTATATCAACTACTGAAGTTCTGTTTTTACCAGATGTCCTTATAGTAACTACTTGAAAGATGAGCATACAAGTGAACAATTTTAAATCCAGTGATCTGGACATACACGAACTGCCGTGGGAAGGCATATTATGACAGAATGGCGTTAACCACACTCAGGGATATGCGAAGCTTTAGAGCACACAGAACGAAGAGATAGGAGCTGTTGGAAGCCTGGTGTAGCTTACTCTCAGAATATACTTTCAGGACAGACATACTGCTGGTCCTCACTTGAGCATCCTCTCAGCCCTCTTTGAATCATTATCAAGAGGATAAAACACCGTGGATGCCCATAGGAATGTTGTCTACCTTGTTGTGGGTGTGAGAACATTCCCAAGCAGAAACCATTGAGGAGAGAACTGATTCAGTTTTTCTCTTCTCCCAGCCCTCCATCTGGGAGGAAGAGTCATCTATTTGCTTACAGGTCCAGAGTACCAGAGGACTGAGTTTCCAAATTAGAACGAGGACTGTGTTGGCTTCTGCTTTGTTTTCCCAGATATTTCAGAACTGTTTTCAACCTATGTATAAAGGCTGCTTTTGCTTTGGGCTCCTGTTCAGTCAGCAACCCAGCCATTCTCTTTCCTCCACTGGATCTAAGTCTGGCCATCCACTCTCTGTAGTAGTCCATATCTTGTACTTGACAAGGTATGACATGTAACTTACTTCAGGCAACTGATAGAACAACAAGAGGATTCCCAGAAGACATTTCTCTCAAAAGAGCTGAGTCTAACCTGAGGCAGAAGCAAAGAACAGAAAGTCTCACTCTGCCCAAGCCTAAGCTACCCTCCCGATGGGGACCAGTTTGAAGCCCTGTTGTACCTTGGACTGTATATCTGATATTTGAAATATCATTTTCCTTTTATTAGCTATATCTGGAATTGCTAGAATCTAAAGTGGAAAAACTATTTATAAGGTAGCTGCAAACCTCCAACATCCACCCACAGGTTATAGACTCTTCCTTTCTCATGTGAAAGGCAAGACAAACTGTTCACCTGTCTGCCTGGTAAAGATATGTGAACCTATCAACTGTCCCAGAGGCATGGGGAAGAGGAACCTCGTGTTTATCAAATTATAGCTTAGAGCTTTGGACAGGCAGCCCACACGATGAGTGTCAGTGTCCAGTTTGGATTTTGACTCCTCAGTCTGGCACGTATTTGACATCAAGAAGCTGCTGGAGTATTTTCATCCCCTTTCCTTATCAACAAATAAGAATGAATAGTCTTTCCTTGTGAGTTTTAAAAAGATCAATTTAAATTATGTACTCAGCATAGTAGAGCTTAGCACACAGTCCAGTAAGTTGAGCCTGGACATATAGCTATATGTGCTACTGTGAGAAATTATCTTTGAATCCACAGAACTGTCAATTGCAGAACAATATATGCAATCTCATGCTGAGAACTGCACCTCGGAAGGCTTATCCTCTGCTTGCTGGAGGCATGTGTAGTGGAGAGAAATCCGAAAACCAAAGGGCTTCTGGTGCCATCGGGAGGAAGGCAAATATGGCCACATGAACACTTAATCTGCAGGTCTTTGTGTGGTAATGAAGATCTTGAAAGGATCTCTCACACTGAAGGGAAGATGTTGCCAGGAGTGGCTTTCAGTGACAGCTTCCCAACCAAGGAGTAAGAAAAGCTGGCATGGGTGGGGTAATGCTGCCAGGCGTGAGGTAGGAAAGGATTTCTGGGTGTCAGAAGGCATTTTTAATAGCTGTATTATGATTTGCATGTAACATGTTTCCCATGGGCTCATGTGTTTCAGTAGCTGGTACTAAGGTAGGAACACAGTTTGTGGAGACTGTGAGATCTCTGAAAATCAGTGTGTCAAATTCTCAAAAAAGCAAAGAGAAGGAGGGAAGGAAGGAAGGAGAAAGAGAAAGACAAAGTTGGACGGGTGGAGAAGATCTGGGGGAGTTGGAGAGGGAAAATAACATGCTAAAATTATTTAAAAAGTATTTAAATAAAAACAAATTATTAAAAGGGTTAAAAAAACTTTTAAAATAATCTATATATAATGTCCATGATCCATCTTAGAGCTTTGTTTTGGTTAAATCATAAAACAATATTGTTTGGACATTTAGACTGAACTGAGTGTTGCTCATATCTGTCTGGAAAATTTTAAATGTCAGATTCTGAATGCTTGGGTACGTCATCTTCTCCAGGGGGATGAGAATGAAGCCCCTGCAGAAGTGGACTACAGAGTGTCACATAACCCCATAGACTTCTAAAGGCCACCTGCTGCCTCTAAGACCAGATTTTTGCTCTGTGTTCCACTCAAAAGATATGTTGCTATCTAACTGCTACCTCACGATATTACCTTATTTGAAAGTTTGGGCTTTATAGGGTTAGTCAAGTTAAAATGGAGTTATTAAAATGGGAGCCAGTCCAGTATGATTGGGGAAATTTTGAAGATAAAAGCCACACACACATAGGAAGATGAAGGAAGATGAGAAGCAAAGCTAAGGAAGACCAAGGACTGAGAAAAACAGCAGAAATTAGGAGATATTCATGGGACAGGTTTTCCTCCACAGACTTCAGAAGGACCCAGCTTTGTCAACAGTTTGATCATGGTCTTCTCATCATCAGAATTGAGAGAAGTAAATTTCCGTTGTTTGAGTCATCCTTTCCAAGAAAGTCCTAGGGACTGACACTGTCATGAACCAAAACCAATGAGGATACTGATCATCATGGCCACCATTCCTGTATCCTTGAACCCTCCTACCTATGGTTCACAGAGGCTTGGCCTAGAACTCCCTGTTGTTCTCATAAAGCTTCTATTAGTGGTGCCCATTGCAGCTCTGAAGCAGTGACACTTCATTGCTGTGGCTGTGGCTGTGGCTATTGGCGGTTGGTTCAAGGCCATGCTGAGCTGATAAAGGATGATGCCTTAGCTTATCTTTCTTGCTGGTCAAATATTTAATAAGACACCATCTTAGAGGAGGGAGATCTATCTGGGCTATTGTTTGAGGAAATACAGTCCATCAGTAAGACTGGGCCCAGGAGTAGGGCTGGACTATAACTCTCAAGTTCTGCACCCTAGTTGAATACTTTTTGAGATATTTCTTAGCTATTTTTCCTCCTCCTCCTCCTCTTCCTCCTCCTCCTTTCTCTTTTGTTTCTTCTTCTTCTTCTCTTCCTCCTCCTCCTTCTTCTCCTTCTCTTCCTCCCCATCCCCCCCTCCAGGACCACCTGGCTCCTTTCTTCTTTTGAAAGTTTTCTGTTCAGATCCATGGCCCATTTTTAATTAGGTCATGTGTTCTCTTGAATCTTTATTTTTTCAGTTCATTATATAATCTGTCAGGCATACAGCTAGCAAAGATTCTCTCCCACTCTGTGGGCTTCCTCATCACTTGGTTGATTGTTCCTTTTGCTGTACAGAACTTTTTAATTTTATGAGGTCCCATTGGCCAATTGTCAGTATTAATTCTTGAGAGAAAGAAATCCTATTCAGAAATGCCCTTCCTATAGCTACATCTTGTAGCATATGGCCCATGTCTCTGAGATCTACTTTATGACCTAGGTACCCCACTTCTTGCCATAGTATCTAAGGACTCAACATTCAATTTCACTTGCTCGCCCGTGTACATTTTTATTCTATTCACAATAGCTAGAAAAAACAAACAAATGTCCTTCAAGTTTTGAAGGAAGGATGGGAAATATGGCACACATGCACAATGCTATTTGTCCTTCAATTTTTGAAGGAAGGATGGGAAGTATGGCACATATGCACAATGCTATTTGGCAGTTTGAAAAAGCTGAAAATTCCGGCTAAGCAGATAGAAGTAAAAATATTGTATCAAGTGAGGAAACTCAGACCCACATGGACAAACACTGCAATGCTCTATCTCTTGGTCCTACCTCCAAACCTTAAGATGTGAGCACACAACCTGGAATAATTGCACATACAAAGAAAGGGACCATGCTAAGGTTTCTAGCAAGAAGAGCTCTAGGGAGGATGACACCAGGACTATGGGGAGAAAACTAGAAAAGGGGGGGCAGAAGAGATTTAGTTGGGTATGGTGAGAGGGTGGCACAGAGGTAGAGGAAAGGTGATAGATAAATAACCCTGAGGAAGTTTGAAAAAGCCATGGGGAACCACATTAGTTTACGTTTACTTACAATTACATATGTATATAAGCCAGATAAACCATTTTCCCCAAGTTGCTTTGGTTATGGTGTATCTTATAGCAATAGAATTCTAACAAGGCAGGTTCCTACCAGAAATTGAAGATATCACACACTTTGGACAGAGAACTTGGAAGAACTGAGCTGGAACCAACCAGGATGACTCCTCTCTGAGAACTAGCTCGTGGCACTGGATGGAGCTTATGGAAGCTGCTGTAACCACGGCAATAACCAGAATGGTAAGTAACTCTGAAACAGTGGCACTTTTACTGGACTTAAGGTCTGCTTAATAGGGAAGAGTCCATGTCTGGCACAGTAAACCTAGCTGACTACAAGTGGCTAGTGAGTCCAAGTATCCTGGAGAAACACCTATTACTGCCACTTCCCCAAATCAGTGTTATCTCCATCCAAATTATAAAATTTTATCCTTATACCACAGATAGGTGTAGCTCCCAGTCCATCATCAAAGGACTTTCCCTTTGCAGCAGATAAAGTCCATTGCAGAAAGAGACAACTGGTAAAAACATAAAAAACACCTGACTATAGAGTGCCCAACACCAGTTGATACATATATAATGGAACCCCTACACTTAAAGCTCAGGAAACATCACTGCAGAGAAGGCAAAATAAATTTCAGAGGCAAAAGTCCAAGGCATCAACTTTTGAGATTGTATCTTTTTTATATGACAAGGACACTGCATCCATGAGATCTCAATAATATGCTTACCTAAACAAGGCCTGAAAAATGGCAACCCAAATTGACTTGTTAACATGAATGGGAGAAGTATCATGAAGTCCCACCCCTAGTTAAAGAGCTTTAGGCAATTAATGGCTTCTGGGAAATGGAGAATTAGTTTTATCCAAGGACAAGCCCTTTGCTGTGGAATATTACTTTAACTATGTAAAAGTGTCTATGCTGCATTTGTTTAACTATGCAAAGATGTGTCACATTTGTTTATGTTGCATTTGTTAAATTACATACAGATGAGTTACTGTTTCACCTTGCCTGCCTAAGGAAACTAATTGATAGACTAATAAAAAGCTGAACAGTCAAGAGCTAGGCAATAGAGTGATAGATGGGGCTGGCTGGCAGAGAGAATAAGTAGGAGGAGGAATCTAGGATCTGGAAGAATGACAGAAGTGAGAACCAGGAAAAAAGAAAGGGAGACACCAGGGGCCAGCCTGCCAGACACAGAGTAAGACAGACAGACAGAAAGAAAGGTAAAAATCCCAAGGCAATTCCTTCACACAGGATCTCTTCGGGGGGGGGGGGGGGGGAGAGGAGTTTGCTAAAACAGGGGCTCTAGTCAGTGCTTCCCTTCCTCAGAGGACAGCAGTGGGGCAGTGGCCACAGACTGACTGCCCACACATCACTGATGAGGCATTGAACGCAGCTAGCCTAGTCCACCATTACTTTTGTTTGTTTGAGCTTGCTCTCTGTTTGAAAAGGTACCAGGGGTACATTTTTGCACTGAAATCTAAAGATGTTTTAAAAACACTTTTCACAGAAATAGTCCTTTGTCATTACATTATTCACTCATGTGTTTGTACATTTTTTGCATGTTAATTTATGAATGATTTTTTCAGTAAAAAAATACATATTCAAGAACCAAAAAAAAAAAATCCCAAGGCAAAACATAAGTGATCAGAAACAGGTTCAGTTATAAGACCTAGCAAGAATGAGCCTAAGCTAAGGTGGAACAGTCATAGCTAATAATCTCTGTGTTGTTATTTGGGAGCTAGTTGATGATATTCTCAAAAAAGCTTGCTACACTTCCTGATTTATTATCCATCCTGATATAAATTCTTGTGTTGAGCTGTCTCTTTATCAAATTGAGCCCTAACTCTAGATTTGTTTAGTTATAAACAAGGCTATAAGTTATCACCACTAGGTAGCCAAGATGGTATGTGCCTATAATCCCAGCAGTTCTGGAGGCTGGGGAGGTAAAATCACTTGAGCTCACAAATTCAAGACCAGCCTAGACAAAAGAGGTCTTTATTTTATTTATTTATTTATTTATTACAAAAGTAAATAAATAAGACTGGGGAAATAGCTTGTTTGGTAAATATATAAAGATTTCAATCCACAGAACCCACATTAAAAAAAAATCCAAGTGTGGTTCTGTGTACCTGTAATCCCTGTTTGGGGCAGTTGAAGAGAGGCAGGACCTGGGGCTCTCTGCCAGCCTTCCTAGTATACTTGATGAACTTCAGGCCAATAAGATAATTGGTCTCAAAAAAAGTAGGTAGCACTTTGAGGGAGTGCCTGCACAGACACTAATGCATTCATATATTCACAAATGCAACAAAGAAATAAAGAAAGAGAGGAAAGAAGGAAGGAAGAGAGAGAGAGAGAGAGAGAGAGAGAGAGAGAGAGAAAGAAAGAAAGAAAGTAAGTTTAAAAGGAACTGAGTTATCTCTGTTCCTAGACTTGCCCTGGGCTTTAAAATGACCAAAGTCTAAAAAGGGCTTTTTTATTCTTTCTTTTCTTGAAATTGAATTTCTAGGGGTCTGCTTTGCCTCATTTACTATTCCAGAACCAACAGCAGGGAGACCTGATAGCCAGATCATGTGTAATTCCTCAATATTCCCTGCAAAGGCAGAATTTACCATTCTTCCTCTGAATATGGACTAAGAAATCCCTGGATTGAACTTTTAAACTGAAATAGGTCTGTCCTCACTATTAGACACAGAATTCTAAAGTACTCAGTGTTTGGCTCATAAAGATGTGGGCATTCATCCCTAAAGAAATCAAAAGCAGGAATACGAACTCCACAAGGTGGGGGCAATGTTGCTGTTTTGCCAGGATAGGAAAGGCTACTTAAGGCTTTGAGTTTATGAGATTTTTATAGCTTTCCTTTTTATAATTGTGTAGACAGTAGGGCTACTCATGTCTAGGATAGAAAGTGAAATTTAAAACATGCCAGGCAGCTATAGAAAATAACTAGTACCCTTTCTTCTTGCCCTAATGAAGGAATATCAGTAATAAATATGGAATACGTAAATGCCCAAATAAAACTTAAGTTGCTACTGAATACATTGCTCCTGTCACATATGACACATAATTGGTACTGGCTTCAATATCAAATAGATTTCTTAAGCTTGCTTCAGGTTGTGATCTCACAACTGCTGTGATCTCAGCATTACTGATGTCTTGAACTAGATAATTCTTTCTTATGAGCAGTTCCCTGTGCATTATATGTGTTCATCAGTATCTACAGCCTCTACTCACTCAGTGCTGACAAGATTTGCTCCCAGTTGTAATATTTCTGTAAACTTGCCTCTACCAGAGACCCAAATCTTTATATGGTGATTATTTCAGTCATTACAATTTTAAGGAAAGAGTAGTACGAATAAAAGCACCTTCAGATGGTCACCAACTCCCATTCTAAAATCTATTGGAAGACAAATTCTCAAGCAATGAGTTTATCTAATGAATCTGATAAATTTCTGTTCTGGGATCCAGAGGGAAGTTTGTAGAAAGCTCTTGTTTGGAGCTGTAATTAGTTAAGAAACTAGTGTCAAGAATCAGCTACAGGCTAAGCTTGGAGGTACAATCCAGCAATCCCAGTTTAGAGGAGGTTATGGCAGAGGAATCGAGTCTTGGGTCAGCCTAGGTTACATATACTATCTTGTCTCAGAGGAAGAAGTGAAAAGAAGAAGAAAGAAGAGAAACAGAAAGCAACCACAAGAAAGAAAAGGGGGGTCTCTTGGGTCTGTTAAAGGTCCCTTTATCCTAGACTTCCTAAAGTCCCCACAGTGAGTGCTGATGGTTTAAATGTTAAATTATTACAAATCAAACAATTCAGGCTTGTTCTGAGTCTCTTTTGACAAGTTGTTATCAGTTTAGCCTCTGTGGAGCTAGGGCACTGAAGCAAGTCAACAAAATTACTGCTAGGGAAGCGAGTCTGTTTGTAGACAAAGTACTGAGAATCCCTACTGAAAAAGAAGTCACAAAGACTAGCCAAATCGAGTATGAACTGTTCAATGCTAGGCAAATAGTGGTTATTGGAGAAGAATCTACAACCATTTTACTAACTCAGCATAATCTCTAACAAGAAACTATAAGTATTTGTCCTTATATCTACCAATAAGTAGTTTCTTCATCCCTCATCCAGGAAACTTCTCTTTAGGTCAGCCTAAGCTACATATACTACATGAGATGACTACTGAAACCACAATCAATCGAATTGCAGAGCTGTGAAGTCCAATTCAAATGGATACATCTACAAAACACTCTCACACCTAAGGTTTATAGAATGTTGCAGAAGAGGGTATGGAAAGACTGTAAGAGCCAGAGGATCAGGGTGTAGTAGGATTGTATTCCACTTGTGACTTTGTGAATTGAAGAATTCCTTTTGCTGCGACTCTGCATGGGTATAGTAGGATTGTATTCTGTTCCATTGTAAATAATTTCCTGCCTACTGCTTTAATAAAAAACTGATTGGCCAAAGGCAGACAGGAAGTGTGGGCGGGGCTAACAGACTAAGAAAATTCTGGGAACATCTCAGAATAGACACAGATGCCACAGAGTCACTAGAGCTGCCAGGAAACGCAGAGAAAATGCTGCTGAGAAAAGGTACCAAGCTGCATGGCTGAACAGGATAGGAAAGATAGGTTAGTTTAAGACCTAAAGAGCTAGCAAGTTATATGCCTGGGCCCTAGGTTAATCAGCATAAAATTAATATAAGCCTGTGTGTGGCTATTTGAGGCTAAGCAGGGCTGAGAGTGGGACCAAACCTTGGGTCCAGACTGGAAAGTTCAGCCCAGAAACCTGTGTCTTTGTGGGACTGCTGGTCAGTGAGTCAGAACCTCAGGACAAGACCCAAGAGGCCAGGCTAGAAACCACATACAACATCAGGGAGTTTGCTATGAGGTTGTATCTTTTTGTAATGTCAGAAATTATACCCATGAAGTACCACCAACATGACTGTCTAGGAAAGACAACTCTTTCTTAGAATAGAGCACACCAATTGGTTGTCCAGTGCCAATGAATGTTGTGTAGCAGTTCCTTTCAAAATTAAAACATTCCATCCTGCATGGAAGGTCTTTAAGCCCAAAGGTACACAGCTCAAAAGTGCTCCAGGAACTCCATGAAACTTACCAGAATTAATAGGTCCCTTCCTCCAAAGAGTAAGCAATAAAGACTTCTGAAAGTCACTCTCAAATACTCTGAGACTAGACCAGTTTCCTCTAAGAAACAGCAACCAGCCAAGCTGTCTGGAGGAGGTTTAGACCAACTGAGTCACTTGGAAAGCACAGTCTTCAAGCTGTGAAGCTGCCTGCAGGCTTCACAGTATGCTCCAGGTTCCCAGCTTTTAGGAGTTGTCATTCATGCTGGGCTGGGCTTTGGCGATGTAGCAGTCTTTGAGCCATTTCTGTCCCTGTAAATAACTCCTCACCCATAATCCCATAAGCAACAGCAATAAAACTTATTGGTTTATGAAATTTAACTTCAGTGTTTTCTCTCTGTCCTGAGTTCTCTGTCTGGAGTGAGTAGATGTGTGTTGCATCTCTTCAAGAAAATGTCACACATAGTTAACCTTGAAAACATATAAGCAACATTATATGGATTGAGCAGGTTATATTTAGGAACACACATACATACACAAAATAACAGTTAATGAAAGAAGAAGCCATGAATTTGAAGGAATTTGAAGGAAAGTGGAGATTGGTATATGGGAGGGTTTGGGGGGAGGAAAGGCAAGGAAGAAATGTTGTAATTATATGTAATTTCAAAAAGAAAAGAAATAACAAATGCTGTCATGAATGAGGAAATGGGAACTCTTATATACTGCTGTCATGGATGCAAATTTGCCTACCCACTATAGAAATCAGAATGGGAGTTCCTCAAAAAACTACAGATAGAGCTACCATCTGGGCCTGCTATACCACTCCTGGGTATATATTCAAAAGACTCTAAGTCAACATACCTCAGAGGTGCCTGGGTATTTATATTTATTGAAGCACTATTCACATAAGCCAAGTTACGGAATTAGCTTAGAGGTCCATTAGTAAATTAAAAGATAAGTAAAATGTGAGCTACATACACAATGGAGTAATATTAAGTTGAAATAAGTTGAAATCATGCCATTTTCTGGAAAATGGATTCAAGTAGCTAGTATCCTGTTAAAAGAGCCAGACATAGAAATGCAAATGTCTTATGTTTTCTCTTATTGTAGTTCTTAAAATTCTATAAAGAGAGATCTATACATACACACATACACATATGTGCAGGGCATGAAAGCGGAAGGAAGACCAGAAGGAGGAAAGGAGGGAGCAGAGTGTGGAAGGGCATGGACTCTGGGTGAATATGGTCCCGGTACAGGAAGATTTGAGGTAAATTAAATTTGTGAAACCCAATACTATATACAACAAACACACTCCAATAAAAATATTTTGAATAAAATTTTATAAGTACATTTTGAACACTGGGGCTAGCCTAAGTCATTTCTTTTCATGATAAAAATAGAAACAACTCCAAAGTTACACTAGATTAGTTTCTCACCAAGTAGGGACTCATCTATTCAGGACTGAACCATTCCTGTCCCATATTTGTTAAATATCAAATCTATATCCAAAGTGACACACGTAAACGTGATGGTTAATCTTGAAGGGTATCTTGATGGATCTGGAATCGAATAAAATATATGTCTCTAGGAGGGTTTGTGAGGACGTTCCAGAAGGACTAAGGAGAAAAGCCCGTCTTGCAGAGCTGATGGCACTGACTAGTGGCAGTGGGATGTAGGGAGGTCTGAAGGAAAAGCAGAGATGTTTGTAATGCATTGTGTCTTGCTGAGACTATGTCTGTCCTGTTGTTGCTGCCACCACTGCACCATCCTTTGTTGACATCAGAATTCAGCTTCTTTGGCCTTCCGACATTGACCAAGATCAATTATTCTCCAGAAATTCTCCCAGGCTTTGGTGCCATATCAGGACTGCTGAGGCATCCACTCACACCTAAATAAGGTCTTTCTAATTAAGGCAACTTTGTTGTCTACCAGGACAGTTGTAGTTGACCTGGGTTATAGAAAATCTCATAAAGCCAAATAATGGGCAAAGTCTTCCCCAGTGCCAGATCCTAGCACAAAAAGAGGCCTGTTAGTTGGCTTTCTTCTTGCCTCAACACAATCTTTAGAGAGTCACAAAAGAAGTCCAGGCTATTCACACTTTGTTTGGAAGTTCCTAGAATCTGAAAGTCTTGACATGAAGGTGGAACTTCCATCATCTGGGCTCCTAGCCAACTTTAGTGGACTAATTCGAGCCTCCAGCCTCTGAAGACTCCTTCTTAGAGACCTGCACCTGTTTTGTTATGCTGAGAAATATTGCAAGTCAGCAATAGGAAGATTTTTATACCTCTTGAAAGTCTCAGAAAAAGTTTAGTATCTATACAGAAGAGGCTATGTGAACTGACTTGATCCAATCACTTAGTTTTCTTACAGAAGACTCGCCACTCATAACATGTGCATCTCTAACCAAGTCATCCCAATTGCAGTGGTGCATTCTACAAAATGGTTGATGAAAAGATGATATAAAATGCTATGTGGTTCCCAGTGTTCAAAACCATGAGCTCAGGGTTGAGATAGTTACACTCTTTGCAGTACACACACTGGGGATCTGAAATCCATAATCATGCCTGGTTGAGTGGTTATGAGCTTGAAGGACAGACATGGATGTGATTTAAACATGACTCAAAGACTGTGGAGGCTCCAGGCAAACCTGCTTCTCTTGTGCCAAGAATCTTGTATAATGCTCATTTTATGTTACCATTTTACTGAAATTAAGTTTTTAGTAGTTCAGAAATGCAGCCAATTATATTAGGATTTAGTTGTAAGGCCATTCTACTGAAGCCTGTTAGGGGAACCTTAGAGTCATCAGAGTAGGCAACTCAGGGAAGGGAGGTATTCCCCTACTTCTGGGTCTGGAGTACAAAGTCATTCAATAGCAAATCTTTAAGTTTTTCAGATAGATGTTTATTATACCATACAGCAAATGTAATATACAAGATAAGTTTCTCTTCATAGCCCAACAAAAAGTTGTCTAATCTCCTGTGGACAGGTTTGAAATGCCCCCTCTCTCTGACCGGAGAGAGAGGGAAAGGCACCAATGCTATAAAGATAGGGCAGTCATCCAGGAGAGCACAGAGAATCCTCATCTCTTAGGGGCAGATAGAAGATGCCCCGGCCACGTACCCCATCAGCGTAAGCAGAAGTCTGCAGAATTAATTTCCCAAAGAAACTTGTGTGGGTGGACACTGAGAAGTACAAATTCACAAAGTCTTTTGAAGATGTTACTTTGAAAACATTGTAAGTTCAGAATCAAGAATTAAGTGATAAAGACATCTGAATGAATAAAAAAGCAAACTTCTAGCATAAGATGGTATAGGTCAAGTTCTTACGAGATCAAAGAGAACCCCTAACACAAAAGTAGGAAAGTAATCCAGACTAGTAAAGTGTCACCAGAATTCTAATAGAAAGGCACTGAAATTGAGCCCAGAATTAGTTGTCTATATTTTAGAACACATTAATACTTTATGAAGTTTTAATTAAAGTTTCAGAGCTTGGCCATTTGGAATAAAACTATTCATATACTAATTTAAAATCCAATTAAACAATACATAAGGTGGAGAAGGACATCTCTACCTAGTATAGTTAAGGTGCTGGTGTGAAGTCTGGATGGGCTAGGCTTAATAGGCAATCTCCAGAACAGAATGTTTCCTAATAAGATTTATTTCTGTTTCTATGTGGTTAAACAAATACAAAAGCCTGAGCATCCAAGGCAGGCCATGTTCTGGCAGAAGCAGGGGATACCACATGCCTGTCTCTTATTTGCCTGCAGCTTCAGTCACATCCCATCAGATATTCAATAAAGACTCAGATGTATGATCTAATGTATGATCTATTAAACATTCATAAGACAACACATGGGCCTTGGAGGTAGTTCTTAAAGTCAGCAAAGGTACCTAGGCCCAAACATTAGGAGAAACCCCAAATAAAACAGCTGGAATGAAAGGAAATACTTGGAAATCAACAACCATAAGCTCTGGTTATTCTCTATACCTGTTTAGGTAGATACAACTTGAAGATCTTGGCCCTGGGTGTGATATTTAATGTGTGTTTACCTAAATTGACCATTAACAATATTAATGTTTAATTCATTAAATTAATATTATGGTACAAAAATAACAACTATAGCTAGGGGCTGGAGAGCCAGCTCCGCTGTTAAAAGGCCTCGCTGCTCTTGCAGAGGACCTGGGTTCTCTTCTCATCTCCTATATGACACCAGCATTAGAAGACTTGACATCTTTAACCATTTTGAGCACTGCCCCACACACACACACATACAAAGAGAGATTTTAAAATTTATTTTGTTTGTTTGCTTTTTATTTTTTGTTTTTATTATAAAAAAAAGTCATATTATTTTTTTATCCATGTATCCCCTTGTTCAGGTTCTTTCCCCCTCCTGCTCCTCCCAGTCACTCACTCTTCTCTCCATCAGTTTATCTCCTCCCCAGCAAGGGCAGGAAGTCCCAAGGTCCCAAGGTGGCTTAGTTCAACGTCCAATCTAGGCAGATCCACTTTGCTCATCTCAACATCAAGACAGAGTCAGGTGTTTCTCTGGAGGGAATGGGCTCCAGGGTGCCAGTACTGAACTCCATTTTTTGACTGGGTTATTCAAGGTTTTGGGCTCTAGTTTCTTGAGTTCTCTATATATTTTAGAGATCAGTCTTCTATCATTTCTAGGGTTGGTGAAAGTCTTTTCCCATTCTGTAGACTGTCATTTTGTCCTATTGACAGTGTCCTTGGCTTTACTGAAGCTTCTTGGTTTCAGGAGGTCCCATGTATTGATTTTTGTTCTTAGTGTCTGTGCCACTGGTGTTATATTTAGGAAGTGGTCACCTGTGCCAATTCGTTGAAGGGTATTTCCCACCTTCTTTTCTATCAAGTTCAGAGTGGCTGGGTTTATTTGAGGTCTTTGATCCACTTGGATTTGAGTTTTGTGCAGGGTGACAGGCTTGGATCTATTTGCATTTTTCTACACACTACCAACCAGCTATACCAACACCATTTGTTAAAGATACTGTCTTTTTTCCATTGAATATTTTGGGCCTCTTTTTCAAAGATCGCATGTTCATAGGTTTTTGGGTTAATGTCCAGATCCTAAATTTGATTCCATTGATGCACAAGTCTGTTTTTATGCCAGTACCAGGCTGTTTTTATTACTGTAGCTCTATAGTATAACTTGAAGTCGAGGATGGTGATGCCTCCTGAGGTTCTTTTGTTGAGTAAAATTATTTTGGCAATCCTGGCTTTCCTGTTATTCCAAATGAAATTGAGTATTGTTCTTTCAAGGTCCAAAAAATATTGTGTTGGGACTTTGATAGGCAGTGCATTGAATCTGTAGATTGCCTTTGGTAGAATTGCCATTTTTACTATGTTGATCCTACCAATCCAGGAACATGGGAGAGCTTTCCATTTTCTGATATCCTCTTCAATTTCTTTCTTCAATGATTTAAAATTTTTGTCAAATAGGTCTGTTACTTCTTTGGTTATAGTTACTCCAAGGTATTTAATA